>AYEL01056873.1:0-14828 GCA_000484575.1 Olivierus martensii | reverse complement strand
TCATAATACAAGGAGCACCACTTGGGAAAGGCCTCAACCATTACCTCCTGGGTATTTGATAAATATTTTACTTTTAAATTTAATTACAAATATTTTAATTTTTGTTAGTTTTTAAAATTCAATTTGAAACTTTTGAAGACCACTTTTTCAATTAAAAATAATACTCAATTCTCATATTTTCAAATTCTTTTATGCAAATTCAAATATATATATATGAACTTTCTTCCTCTCAAATTTTTATAACCAAACCAAATTCAAATTCATGCAAGTTGAGACTCATATATACTGTTATACTTATTTATTATGAGTATTGTATGCTATAGATTATAAACTACAATTCAAATTATTTTATGAATTAATAAAACTTTAACAATTGAATAAATATTGTTTGTTATTTTATACATTGATTTATGTTTCTTTTAAATATAATGCAATAATATCATTATATGATTACTAATATAAATATTAAAAATATTAAAATATTAATATTATTAAATATTATACTCTTGATTTATAATATGATTATAAATCAAGAGTATTGAAAGAACTACATGCATTTATTATACTTAGCCATTTTGAGTCAGTTTATTCAAAGAATCTCTATCATTAATTGGTTCTTTAGTTAAAATGAAAAATAATCACTACCAGTACCAACAGACTTTCATGTTGTAATGTATAGTGAAATTATTATTTTTTCATTTTTATTTTGGATCACTTGTTGGTAAAAATAATTTTCATAATTGAAATTTGTTATTATATGAGGACTGATGAAACCAATGATCTAACTATCGTGTGTTAGAGAGAAAGGAGAACATGTGTTAACAGTGTGAAACGATATTTTATTCTAACTATAAAATTCCAATACACTAGGGAAGGAGGTAGTATTACATCAGATGTGATAGGGCATTTATAGACAAAAATATGTTTCTTCTTCTTTGCTGAAATAGTGAATATTTTTATAGGAACAATTGGTATAAATTCTAATAAACATTAAAAATTATACTATCTATATAAATTGACAATAAAAAATAATAATAATATTAAAATTATATATCATTAAAAATTAGATGATATATTATTGGTGAATATATCAAAGTAATATTACAAATGAAATAGTGAAATTACCAGATTATTTTGTTATTTATGATATATGTTACTTTACTAAGCATTATTTACATAATAGAAATAAAGTAAATGTAATATAATTATGAAATTTAATCAATATTTTATATAAAAATATTGCAGAATCTAGGATTGTATGAATCTAAACTAATTATAATTAATAATAGATTTTGTGATAAAAATTTTAATGTCAATATTAGACATTGGATTAAACAGAATAAAAAATGAATATGTTATAAGAGATTCCTTTTAAATGCCTGGAAATGGCAGATAAGAGAATTTATGTAACCATACATGGTTGAGAACTTATATTTAACATTGTGATAAACATAGTAGAGATATATTTATGATGTGGCATTCATTTGAACTTATATTTAACATTGTGATAAACATAGTAGAGATATGTTTATGATGTGGCATTAATTATTACATGCATTTATTTATGTAATTACTTTCATGCTAATAATATATATATATATATAAATATTTTCATTAACAAGTTTTCATATATAATGATTATTTATAGATATTTCCTGACTTTCTTATATGTAATTTTATAAATTAACATACTGTGTATGTGCAAAAATAAACTATAACAATTCCATTATCAATAAAATAAAATTTAATAGCAATGATTTCAGTTATATTATATTCATCATCATCATTAGCACAATTATATAATTAAGTTTGCGAAAATATTTTTTATAAACTTAATATATTTTTAATACAGTTAATTATAGGTTTTATTTTTATGATAGTGAAGATGATATAATTTAAAATATTAGAATTAAACTTTTTTCTGTAATAGAACTGTTGTACTTTACTTCTGCACATTTTGCAATAGGCAAAGAGTTGTTTTTTAAAATTTTCATCTTTAAAATGTAATATTTTAATATTCTTTTAATGATTTCATTTCATTATGAAATTATTTTAGATTCTGTAATGGATAAAGTTCTAGGTTTTGCATCAGTAGACTTTTCTCTTCTTTTCCATGGTCTAAATCAAATATCTGGTTGGTATAATATGATGGATTTAAATGGAAAATGTCAAGGTCAAATAAAGGTAAAACAGTTGCTCCATAAAAACTTCCTCTTCTAGATCACCATTGAGATATGCTGTTGTGACATCTGATTGATGAACTTTTAAGTTCTGCTGCTAATACTATTAGGAGTCAAATTGAACTTAATCTTGCAACAGGTGCAAAGTTTTTTTTTGAAAGTCAGCTCCTGGTACTTGTGCATATCCTTTGGCTAATAATCTAGCTTTTTTTTATTCAATAATGCTGTTTGCATTATATTTGGTTTTCAATACCCATTTGCAAATGATGATAATACTAATTTTGAGCGATCAACCAATTTCCAAGTTTTATTTTCAAGTAGTGCTTTATATTCATTTTCTATTGCCTTTCTCCATTCTGATGCATTTTCACCTGATAATTCGTCTTTGATATTTTCTGGATCTGTGACGTAAGCCAATTTTTCTATTTCTCTATTTTCAAGGTTTTCTTGTTGAATTATTGTATTTCAGTCTATTTGTACTTTGTTATAAACTTTTTCGGTCTTCCTTTTCTCCCTGTTCTTAACATCTTATGCGAGTCCTGTCTGGGGGGAATCTCTCGATAAATTAAAAATTAGAGAACTTCTACTGAAATTTCAACGCTGTATATGTATTAAAATAATTAAGGGTTATCAAACCATTTCTAGAAATTCTGTGAGTCTTCTTTCTGTGAGGACACTTTTAGATCTATTGTTAAAGGAGAAAATGGAGTTATATATCATAGTTAAGCTGGGTAGGATTACATATCATGGGAAAATTTATCCTGTTGATATTCCAGCTGATTTTCGGTCACTTCCTCATCCAACTCAACAATATCACAATTATATAATCTCTTACACAATACTAACAGCTTCCATATTTAAACTGACGGTTCCAAATCTAACAACGGAGTAGGCTTGGCCTTTTGTGTTCTTAGAGGTATGGAGGTATTGCAATGTTCAGACTTTAAACTTAACTATAACTATACAATTGTACAGGCAGAGATTTTCGCTTTTATTCAGGCTTTAAAATGCATTGAGAAAGACAAACTTCAGGATGTGCTCATTTGCACGGACTTGAGGGTTGTGTTGGATTTTATCCAACACCCAAAAATCAGAACAAAATTAGCTTACACTCTCTATACTAGTTTTCAGATTTGTGCAACCCAGTATGGGATGCGAGTTGGCTTGTAAAAGAGCATGCCTCCTAACTTGGGAACAAACTGGCTGATACTCTGGCACTCGCAGCCTACTTGAACAAACTTACGTCTTTCAACTCATTACCAATCACATTTGTTAAAAGTTTTCTTTGTCAAAAATCAAGAGACAGTTGGGCTGTCCGTTGGGAATCTAATGAGAAGGGACAGATTACACACATTTTTTCCAAGTGTTTCTGATTGTTAAGCACTCCTCACTTTAAAAAAAAAAATCTTTTATGCTCCAAGAAATATGAAAAATGATATTTAATATTCAATATTTTGCCATAACTTTTTGCATTTTAATTTTTTGGCACAAAAAAATTGGATTTTGTTGTCCATATATTGTGTCCTGATATCGATTTTTAATTTTGGATTAAGGATCAAAAGAAAAAAATACGAAAGCAATTAGGCCTAATTAGCATATGTACATAATATATAATTTTTCAAATTATTCATGATTTCGCATCGGATAAAAAAAATTTTATATATTTACATTCTTGATGATATTCCAGATCTAATGATACCAAATACTTTATAATTCTTTAAAACTTTTCCAATTAACGAAGACAAAATATACTGTAATTTGATACCGCCGACCATAATCCAATACCTCGTGTAAACAAACAATCGTATTAACCCTCTCGCCGTAATCCGATACCTCCGTGTAAACAAACAATCGTATTATCCCTCTCGCGGTTGAAATACGGTATTCTACTACACAAATGTTTAAAATAATTGTTTATTAGCCATTTTCCTTTATTACTAATAAATGTTAAAAATAATTGTTTATTTGTCATTTTTCTTCCTATTTTCTTAAAATAATGTGTGATAAATACTTTTTATTTTAAAAGAAGTATTAATATGTATGAAAAGCATCGGATAAAAAAATGTTTATATATTTACATTCTTGATGATATTCCACATCTAATAAATAATACCAAATACTTCATAAATCTAAAAAACTTTTCCAACTAATAAAGACAATTTATATTGTAATTTGATACCGCTAAGTGTAATCTGATAGCTCGTGTAAATAAACAATCATATTCTCCCTCTTGCAGATGAAATACGGTATTCTACTATACAAATATTTCAAATAATTGTTTATTAGCCATTTTTTTTCCTATTTTCTTAAAATAATGTGTGATAAATACTTTATATTTTATAAGAAGTATTAGTATGTATAAGAACGTCGACTTTGTTGAAAATATATTTTATATGAGAATGTCGACTTTGTTGAAAATGTTGTTATTTTAATAAATATGCTGTATTTGTATACGTAGCTATCATCCTGCCATCTGTATGCCAGATTTAGCACAAATTTTTGATAAATTATTGCTTTTTATACATTTTTTACTCAAGATTTGTTTCAGTGCCTTTTAAAAATGGCGGATGGTGAATTATTTCTCTGTATTTAGTTATTCTAAGTCATTAATTTTTCAAAAAATAGTTAAAATATAATAGCATTTTATATAATAATAATAATAGCATTTTCAAACAAAGGGGATAGGTTGTCATGGCTTTCCCATACATAATGTCAACATAATGTAACTAGCCCATAGCCTGAGGTCATGTAGTTGACCTTCGATGGACGCTGTTTGACAATAATTATTCACCCCTTGTAAACAAATCTTTTGTTTCGACTGCAGATAACACAAAAATTACTGTATTGTTTAAATTTTTGTGTTATATTCAAAATATAGATAACACAAAAATAATTGTATTGTTTAAATTTTTGGGTTATATTTACAACACAAAAATAATTGTATTGTTTAAATTTTTGGGTTATATTTAAAATTTACACACCCCTGGTGTACTAGTTACTTGTTTCAACTGCAGATAACATAAAAATTCTTTATATTATTTAAATTTTTGTGTTATATTTAAAATATAACTAATATAAACAAACTGTCAGCTGATTTAAAAAACCGTTGGATATTTCCCGCCATAATCTAGAACGCTGACTGCTGCATTGATCGTCAAGCGTGGTATTGGTTGATTTGCTTCTCTGATAAATAGAAATTTATATATTTTTAAATAAAATAAATTTATCGAATTTTATGTGTGGAAAACAGCAAAATCATATTATTTACATGGGGCCAAACTTTTCCAAATTGTAATTTATTGGAGCAAGATATCTGTAAAAAAAGGAAGTACAGATAAACTAAAAAGGAAATGTGGAACATGATAGAGCAAGTCTGACAAATTCAGACAAACTGTTCTTGAATTTTTGGGGATGCAAAGATCACAAATATGTTAATTGATTCGGATTAGGTTTGAATTAAAGGATTAATTAAAAATTTATTAAAATAGCAATTTGGGTTCGAATTAAAGGGGTAATTAAAAATTTATAAAAATATCGACATAAAATCAAATTTTTGAAGGGTTAATTAAAAATTTATTAAAACATCAACATAAAATCAAATTTTTGAGAAAATATGACAGAAATATGGGAAAATATGATAGAATTTGAGATTTTAACCATTTTTTCTCGATTTACGCAAAAATTACGAAGTTATTAAAAGTTTTAAATTTTGTCTTGGCTACCATTACGCAAAAATTACGAAGTTATTAAGTTTTAAATTTTGTCTTGGCTATCAAGTCATTGGAGCAGAAAAATATGATAGAATTTGAGATTTTAACCATTTTTTCTTGATTTAACCAAAAATAACAAAATTTATTGTTAGAATGCACGTGTCTAAGGAGTGCATTCCAGAACGCATGTGTCTAAGGAGCCGAGTTGGTGGAGCGGAAAAGGTTAAATGTAAATCTCGGGGTATTTCACCGTGGGTTAACTGTACTTCTAACGCAACATGGGAAACTAAATTTTTATTTGAATAGGTTTAAAATAATACAAAATTCACACTGTAATTGTGGGACTGGAGAAGACGACACTGTTGAACATATTATATATATGATTGTAAACTCTTTGATTCGTGATGAAGAAAGGCTAATCACATATTTTCACGAACAACTCATTGCTTGGCCTGCACAACTGAATATGTTATTTAAAAACCAAGATATAACTAATTTTACAAAACATGCGTCATTGAATGCTCTGATACAAATATGGCCCATCAAACAGCATTCTTTAAATGCGTCTCTTTTATATAAACATCATCACGTTTCCTCAGTCTGATTGCTGAAACAACTTCTAACATTTTCGTTACTTTATCATTTCCTGCATATTCCTACCTTCGGTAATCTGGCATTACCCAAGGCTTGATATCTGCTTTCTTTCCAATCGTTCTCCATTTGCTATATTTATAGCTGTTAAAACAGATGGTTGATAGTGTTTTTCTTTTTCTTTTTCGGTAGGTTACTTTCAGCTATCAGACTTTATAGTTGCCCTTACTGTATAGACTATCTCTGAGCTCGCTCAATACATTCACAATTCACATCACCCTCTTTCTTTTTACTTTTTAGTATTAATATAATTAGTAATATCATAAACATAGTTACGTATAAGTTATGTATGAATGATGGTATGAGTGAATGTGATTTTTAGGCATTATGCCTCCTCCGGTGTGACAGCACCGTTGCCCATGGCAGTGGTTCTGGTGCATCGGTGGTATATCTACTGTAACACTTTCTTTCCTGTGCAGCGAGATATACCAGAAACGTTGGGTTTGGTTTTGTTGGGGATTAATACTTCTCTTATTATTACTTTGGCATTTTATGTAATATTTTTCGGCATTTCGCACCCTTAGTACTTTTTTTGAGTGGAAAGGGGCACAAAATTTTTCACCATCAAAGTTACAATAAAAAAAAAACATCTTAGGGTGACCTTGATCTCATTTAGTGTGTGACATGACAATTTCAGATGAAGTGTCATTCTCCTATGTTTCTGTTGCAGCAATTAGTTTTTCATTTAATTTTTGGATTTCAGGTTTTGATTTTCCAGTAATATCTAAAAATTTATTGCTCAATTCCATTATAGATTTTAGCTCATCTGTGACAAAGTCAACTTGTTGTTGCTTATATTTGAATTCATCAATGAATTTTACATCTCTACTTTTTATAATTCTTGAAATTGAACACCACAGTCGATATGCTTTTGATTCTTTGCAATAACCTAATAAGATACATTTATTTGATCTACAGTCAAATTTCATTTTTCTAGGTGTTTTATCTAAAACAAATGCCTTTTCAGCAAATCTTCTCAAATAACTTACTGTTGGTCTTTTTTCATTCCAAATTTTGAAAGGTGTTTCTCCATTCAGGCTTCTTGATGGACATCGATTAAATATATGTGTCGCTGTTGAAATGGCCTCAGCCTAGAATGAGGGTGGCGTATTTGATTGAATCATCATACATCTCGCCATTTCTAACAATGTTCTATTTTTGGACTCTGCAATACCATTTTATTATGGAGTATACTCAACAATCAGTTGGTGATGTATTCTATTTTCTCTCAGAAATTTGTTGAATTCGTTATTACAATATTCTGTGCCATTGTCGGACCCAAGTACTTTTATTTTTTTTCTCCACTTTATTTTTGAATGATTCAGGGACATCACTTTTCCTATTTAGAAAATATAATTTGCACCACCTGGACGTATTGTCTATGAAGGTAATAAAATAATAAGCTCCACCAATAGATGAAATTTTCATAGATCTGCATGTATCCGAATGTATAAGATCAGGAGATAAAATACTTTTATTTGAAGTTCCTTTAGGGAATGGGGTCTGAATGTCAATCCCTTTTATGCATGTTACGCATTCATATAATGCTGTCTGTCCTTTTAAGTTCAATCCTAAAACTCTTTTATTTTGTGAGAGTTCCTTTAGACTTCTAATTGTTCATCCATTTCTTTAATTCCGACATTTTCTCATTACTACGAAAGTTGTGCGAAAGCATTTTCTATTCAATCTTTGATGTAATATAAATCATTTTTTCTTTTGGCAGTCATCATAACTTCTCCATTATTGTTATAAATTAAGTCTTTGTTTCATTTAAATATAACTTCCTAATCTTTTTCGGTTATTTTACCAACGGAAAGTAAGTTCGAACGTAAGTCATGAATATAAAGTACATTGCTCATATTTATTTTTCTTCCACCTTGATTATCGTCAATGGCAATATTAATTGTATCTTTTCCTTTAATTTTAGTTGATTTGTCATTTGCAAGATTTAATGCTTGATCTATTTCTTTTAAATTTTGGAATTTTTGTTCATTAGAACACATATGTGACATTGTGCCACTATCTAAACACCATATTTCATTGTTTTCATATCTTATGTTCAATGTCATGTTTCCTTCAATTGTTTCATTTTTTCTGGAAGTTAAAAAATATGCTTCCATGGCATTTCCTACTTTTTTGTAGTTATTTATGTTTTTAGTTTGACATTCTTTAGCCATGTGACCGATCTTCCTGTATTGATGACACTTAAATTTGAAAGGATGTTTGACCTTATAATTAGGAGCATTACCCCTTCCTTTTTGTTTATTTTCCTTTTCAGTTTCATTAGGGCAATAAAATGGATTCTTATTTCTAACGTACATATCTCCAGATTTACTTTCTTCGTCTTTATTTATACTAGCTTCGAATTTTTCTAATTTAATCTTTAAGGTTTCAGGTTTAGGTAAATTATCATGTGATTTTATTGCACATCTAAAGTTTTCATAGTTTTCGGGAAGACTATACAACAATAAGATTGTTAGGAGATCATCGACTATATATAATTCCATATCTTCTAATTTATCGACAGCATTGAAAAATTTTGATATGTGCATATTTTCATCTCTCTGCATTTTATTTAGAATTAATAGTTTTAATAAAGTTGATTTCTTTGCATGTCCCTTCGACTGATAAATATTATGTAATTTTAGCCAAACTTCCTGCGACATTTTACAGTATTTAACTTATTTTAATTCCAAAGGATTTAGAGCTAAAATTAGATATGATCTGGCTTTTCTGTCCACATCATCCCATGCAGCTGCGGCATTCCTGGGGCTTCACCCATTTCAATAGGTCTCACTTTTGTTCTGTTCACATGATTCCAAGTATCATTTTTTATTAGAAGAGCTTCCACATATAATTTCCATTTGTCAAAATTATTTTTTCCTAACGTTTCAATTCGAATTGTTTGTCCACTCATTTTGTATTTGTACTTGAAATATTTAAAGGATCTTGCATTCTTCAAAGTTTTCTATTTTCACTGACCAAGTTCAATTATTCAATGATATTCAAGCACTTTAGATGGAGACAAAACAAAGAATATAATTCCTACTTCATAGATATTTCAGATCTCGTTTTCAAGAGTCCTGGTGTTCCTTGATCTTACGTTTATATGAATTTGAGATTTTAGGAACCTGGCCCATAACCTGTTGTTGTATGAGGACTGATGAAACCAATGATCTAACTATCGAATGTAGGGATGTGTTAGAGAGAAAGGAGAACACATGTTAACAGTGGGAAATGATACTTTATTCTAACAACAAAATTCCAGTACACTAGGGAAGGAAGTAGTATTATACCAGATGTGATAGGGGACTAGGAAACAAATATACATGAGGGATTGACTCGCTGCTTGGAATGTGGGATGTTCCAACAAAATTGCATAGTCTCAGGTATTTGCCTGATTTTAAAAATATATCTCAAGACTTTCTCAAAATATCATTTGAGAAAAATATTTCAAATAGAATTGAAAAAATTATATAACAGGTTTTTGAATCTTCAAGACTCAGGAAATCCTAGTTATAATAATGTTAATTCATTCAATGATATAATAGTAATCTAACTGTGACTTTGAACATTATCCTAAAACTTTTTGTTTGATTCTGGACTATAATGAATTTTTGTTTTTAATGATTTCAGTCCAGATTACATCAAAATGTTAATTTTATGATTGTTAATTTTAAAATATTTCCATTGGGGATTTTTAATTTGTTGGATCGTTTGATTAGTTAGTTTCTTTATCAGTTACAACCAAATGTATATATGATAATAAAATTAAATCTGTATAAATTATTAGTAGAAAATGGAGAATATGATGAAAATAAATTTGATGACAAGCATCTGCAAATAAGAGATACTTTACATTCATTTTTTGCAGATGCATTTTTTATTCATTAAAGACTTTATTAATGAACTTCATAATTTAGTGCTCTACTCAGAATAAAATAAACATATAATAATAATTATGTATTATAATAGTAATAACTGTAAAATGTAAATATTACAATCTATTTTTATGGAATTCAAATTTCTTCAATTTGATTTTTTTTAAATTATTTTATTTTATTGTTATAAATAACATTAAAATGAGTTAAGTTTAATTTCTAATTAATCAGTGTTTCATTTTTAATAGTTGGGAAATGCGCCGAGATAATAGAGGAAGAGTTTATTATGTTGATCATAATACACGTACCACTACTTGGCAAAGACCAACAGCAGAAAGTGTTAGGAACTTTCAGCATTGGCAATCACATCAAGCTCAAGTCATGCAACAGTGTCAACAAAGATTCTTATATCATGTATGTAAACTAAATTAACTGTAATTAAATTTTTAATACAAATATAATGGATATAAAAATTCACAATTGCCCTTTTATCAAACAGTATCTTAAATATAGTATTTCATCAAAAATCAATTTTATTGAAGGAAAAATAGAAGGTACTTTATATCTTCTTTAAATATAAAGTATTTTGCAAAACGTTAAGTTTTGTATAACTACAAGGAGCTGAAGATAATTTTCTACAGATTGAAAACATCTCTCCTTCAATAAAATAGGTTTCTTCTAAAGTGTTGTATTGACAAATTTTATTTATTTCTTATTTATATTGAAAAGTCGCTAATTTTAACAAATACCAATAACAATAACTAAGTTCAACCTAATGGTTTAAATGACTCTGCAAATTCAGAGTTCAGCTGAGCTCAGGTCTTTTACTACTTTCTACAATAAATAAATCTATCAAATCACAAAACAGTCTATGAAAATTTAACGTCTAACCAGCAAACAAACAAACAACCAGAAACTTACAACTAGAAGTAGCAAATAAGTATTAAATCTAAAATGACAAAACGATATTAGAAACTTATATTAATAAATTGAGTAAATTCTCAAAACAAGTTAAATAACAAATATAAATTTATTAGACTCAAAACACTAACAGAAGTGTAAATTAAAGCTTTATTTAAACAATAATAAAGTACCTATCAAATAATTAACAAAACTTATTTAATCAGAATTCAAATATCCAACATCCAGATTATTCACAATCAATATAGCCTTAAATACTAATTAATTCTAATACCTCCACCACTGATACAAACTTTAAGCAATTGTAGATCTTTACAAGAGTTTGGTTTATCACTTAACCAGTTCCACCTTGATACAACACCTTGCTGTGTCATTTGATGCATATGTTTTTATACTAAGTGATGTACAGTCCCGCATGGCTACATTTACATAAATTCTCATAATAGTTTCATTTTTATACTTCGTGACTTACAATCCCGATCTCGGCTCATTTGCATAAGTCGCGTCACAATATCAGATTTGATTAGCTTACAGAGTATCAATGTCATCCTTTTACAAATTAATTATATACTGAACAAAACATCGATAAGAGATCATTCTTATATTCTCATATCAGATCAGCAGTAAACTTATTTAGATTAGATGACGTCAAGAACCGGGAAAGCTTGTTTGGAAGACGGCTTTCTGTTCCATAGCACGTGATTGCTAAATACTGAGATGGAGAATGTGGAAAGTAAGTTAACTCATAAACTAAAATATAATACTAAAAATAATGATAAATAATAAAAGAGCATAAAAAATAAAAAGCAGGATAGGTCAGAGTCAACTTCTTCACAATATGAATATGTTGTAATAAATATGAATTCTAATAATTTTTTGCATAAAATAAGAAACAACACTCAAAAACCTGTTTAAATGTAAAAAGTTAATACCATGTTTAAGACATTGCTTCTCGATTGATGAATATGTAAACTTTCTCAACTATAGATATTAAAAATGTTTTAATAAAGACAGATATACATTTAAAAATTAAATCATTCAAATAATGTAGCCATCAATTTAAATAAAAGTCTCAGTCAATTTATAAAATTAGAATGCTTAAAAAAAGATTATAATCCATAATAAAAAATTTTTATATATTTACATTCTACTTTATAGTGAAAATAAGTTATAAATAAATGTTGGGTCATATGAGAAAATAGGTTGAGAAATGCTACTTTAGTTTATTTTAACTTAAAATTATTTCTCTAGTATGATAATTTTGTTTGCTTTTGTATCTTTTACTGCAGTATAGTAATATCATCTGCTGTTTTAGATGAATTTTTGTCATGTTTTTTTTAGAGTTATTTAAATAATATGCAAATTACAGAGGGAAGATAAATTAATGAATGTTGATATTTTTATACATGTAATTAATAACAATTAAATTCATTCATTATATAACATTTTTATTAGGATTATATTTATTTGTTTGATAAAAAGTAATGATATGCAAATATTCCTTTTCATTTTAAATTTAATATTTTATTTTTATGATTTTTGCTTCATTTATAAAAAAAAATTAAGTTCTACAGTTTGTATACTGAGAGTTTTCCCATAGAAAAATTATTGTGTGATATCATAATCTTTAAACCAATAACAACAAAAAAAGAAATATCACTTAGTTCTTCCTATTTTAATGACATTCACTAGTAATTAACAGGAAGTCCAAATAAAATAGAATGGCTAGTCAATTAGTATTCATAGTAAAATTAGTAGGTGTTAATTATCTATTGAAACAAGGACAATTCATAGAATTCAGGATCATCATGGATTCCATTTACAAGAAAATTTTAATTTAATTTGTTCAGAAATATAAAAAATTTTTCCACGCTCATAGAAACTAAAAAGGAGAATAAAAAATTCATTAAAGTCAAATATAACTTCTTTCATTACAAATATTATCATTATAATTATATTATTGTCATTATCTCATTACAATAATTTTATACATTAAGCAGTTAATCCTGTTCTGGTCAGATTACACTTTTCAAATGTTTACAATGTAGTAATAATAATTTTTAAAAATCTGATAACAGATTGATTTACTTTTGCTCAAATGGTTTATTTAATTTAATTTAAAATAGTATTTTAAAAATATTGAATCATTTTCATAGATTTTATTATAGTACATAAATTTCAAATGTATTGTAAGTACAGTATAAATAATATCAAGTTTTTAGTATGTGAAGCAATGTTATACAAAATCTAGTTTTTAAAATATTCATGAATATTTATAATCTCTTCTGTGATAATGAATTGATTTTTCCATGTCCCAAATTTGAATTACTCTCCATCATAAATTAAAAACAATCCAAACCAAGAAAATGAATTACTGTAGCCCTTCCATCAATGACATGATTATTCAATAAGTACTCTCTTCTCAATGGTTGAAAATGAAGAGAAAATTCTTAAGTGTACAGACTATAAAAATATCTGAACAGTTTTTGTAAAACAATCATTTTATTGCTTTTTATTACACTTAACAACACTTTGCTTGTCCTTCAATTCTATTATTTCTAGATAAAACTTTCAGTTATGTTAATACTGAAGAGAAAATCAACAATAAATTATTTATATGTTAAATAGATGCAAAAAACAAAGAAAGAAAGAAATGACATTTATTCCCAATAACTGGATGATTACAGCTGAATGATGTTTATATTAAACACCCAATTCATTCTCTTTGTTAACATTAATGAAGAATACAAACCAAAGGAGTGTCAGAAGCAAGTTTATTGGTTAAAGAAATGGCCAATAATGTAATTCAATGGAATAAATAAAAATGAGCAAATAAGCTTTATTTGCTCATTTTATATTCTTTTAAATAAAACAGAAAAATTAAAAAGAAATTAATAAAAATATAGATGTTTTCTAATAAATAAATGCATAAAATTTTCCCATTATAATTAAAAATATGCTTTTATAAAAAGAAAATAAGTGCAATAGATCCCTAACTTATGCAGTTAATTTGTCAAAAAAGTTCTGCATAAATTGAAAACTGGGTAAATACAACAATGTTTAAATTTGATATATATAAATTGGCACATTAGTAAACAGAATGGACAAATGAAATTTATGAGCCTACTTTAACCATAGATAAAAAAATTTAAGGCCATAAGTGATTTTTTTGCAAAATTGTAATTTGTTTAATGAATTTTTCATTAGTGTTTTATGGAAATTTTACAAAAATTAAATGTCTTATGCATCCACTTATCTCTGAAACTGCATAAGTTGAAACCATGTAAGTGGGGGACTTATTATATACAAAAATTTTTTGCTATGCTACATTTGCCAAAAATTGAAATCTATTTATCTAGTTGGAGAAGGAATAATAAAAGGAAGTTATTCTGAAAATTTTAAGTAGATATTTTAATAACAAAATATTAGGATTTACATAAATAGTAAAATCTATATACTTATAAAATACAGATTATGTATGTATG
>AYEL01056872.1:0-31383 GCA_000484575.1 Olivierus martensii | reverse complement strand
TGTATAATAAATATATATGCTCCTATATATGCCTGTTCCACATTTTTTCAGTGATGTTACCTATTAAATTCAGACACCACCATAAGATGGAGTGAATTTAGGATAGCATAAAATTTCCATTCCATCAAAAAGTAGAATTTCATATGCTGTCATCACGATTTTATTATTAGTTTAAAAAATAATATATAATAATATATTTGTTGTAATTAAAAAAATCAATTGAATTTAGAACTGTACTATAATTTCTTCAATTCTGTTTTATTTTTATATTTGCATCAGAAATTGCAAGAAAGTTTTGAAATTATTCGAGTCATTTTAATATGTTATAAGTAGTGATTACCAAACTTTTTTGACTTGTGGCTTCCTTTACCTCAGTGCTGTCCAATTATAATGAACCTGAGGGCCATAGCCATGTTTATTAGAGATATGGAGGGCCACAGTTACAAAAAAGGGGAAGGGGCTTTGGTACTTGATATGCTATTGTCTCAACAAATGGAACACAAAAATATAACCCTTTTTGGAAACAAATTTTATTTCCAGATTAACAAACTTTATTACAAAATTATATTTACCAGATTTTATCCAATAAACATGTTACATGTTAACAAAAAGTTATAAAATATAAAAATTAAAAAATATAAAAAGTATGTATGTACCTATTCAATGTGACAAATGAGGGCAGGTAGCAACATTTACAAGGACTGGATATTTACATCATTCCTGATGTAGCTAGCTGCAGAATATGTAAAAGAGAAGAATCTCCAAGGCAGGTTCAGAATCGATTCTTAACTATGTTCATGTTAGAAAATGCACTTTCACACAATAAGTACTTGATTCTTAACTATCTTCATGTTAGAAAATGCACTTTCACACAATAAGTACTACCGAAACGTTGATATTACTTTTTGACCAAAATCACAAAAGTTAGGAAAACATTCGTTAAACAAAGCAGTTACTCATGTGATTTGCATGAAAAAAGTCATTTTCCCACCACTCCTGATATACTCGATTTTCATTTTCTATTTTACTGTTTTCTCACTCATTTCACAAATGCAATGAACTCACGGTAAAATAAAATTAAATTAAACAGTAAAATAAAATTAAAACAGAATCTCACAACAACGATCACACAATCACTGAAATAGTGAGTGTTATAGAAACCAAAAAAAACTTTAAAATATAGTCACAATTCAAAACTCTAAACTGAAATAACTAAAATTAAAATTGACATGATTAAAAGTATTATAAAAATGTGATATCATTGATAGCTTGTCGATCATTAAATAATTATTAATAATTAAGAAAAAATTAATTAATTGAGTTAATATAATTAAATTTAGGATTCTTTTTATTAATCTCTTAAAAAAAACTAATAAAAGTGGAAAAAAACATAAAAAATAATAATCTATCACAAATCGTGAAAGTCTCATGGGCTGCACAAAATGGCTTGGTGGACCACCTTTTGGACAGCCCTGCTTTATCTATTGTCCACTAGCTGCAGCTTCCCATTATGATACTTTTATTTTGGAAGATAAGCCCAACCTCAGTAGTACTTTCAGTTTTCTTTTGGAAAATAATTGGGATGAAGATATTATACAGCAATACCTCACATAGTCCGGGTTTCACTATAGTCCGGATTGTAATTGTTAAGAAAAAAATTTTAATTTGCTTTATTATTTTAGAATAAATATGAAATATAAGTGTGCTTGCTACTTACTATCTATATATCACTGGAATAGCCATTATGACGAGCTGAGACAAGCAGACGGCTGCTCCAGTGTTGCCAAATTTATCTGAACAACGTTTATAGTGTCTGCCTCTCAAGTGCAATGTCGTCAGTTATTTACTGCAAATGCTTAATTGAATCATTGAATGGAAACGAATACTGGGCATATCGGCGTTTGCGACTCATCAGCCTGCGGCGGCCCAGTTCAAGTGGGAATCTGCCTTTACGCAGAGCACTGCTCTGGGTTTGTAATGGCGCCAAGCGGCCGACTTAGAGAAAGTGAATGAGTTCACCTGCTGGGCGAGAGCCCTCTTTATCTATTCGTCTTTATGGGCTCGGATCCACTCTTTGTCCCTTTCTGTCTATTATAAATCTTTATAAAAGATTTTAATGTTTAATGCATATGAAATAATCATTAATGTAAGAATTTACAATTTAAAAAAAACATATGAACAAATCGAAAATTTCTTGGAACCAATTATAATTTTTCCCATAGGTTACGTACCTCGAATAGTCTGGTTTCAATTAGTCCGGGAAGAAAGAGGAACCAATTAACTGGACTATACGAGGTATTGCTGTAATTATAGGATATAACAAAATAAAAATATATCATTATATAAAAAAGTAAAGGTTAAATATTTATCTGGAATAAAAAATGATCATTAAACCAATATTTGACTTACATCTATGTAAATTAATGTTCTGATAGTTAAATAGTTTTTTCTTCATAGGAATAATGCTATCAATATTCATTTCAGCATATGGATCATATGCAGTTTTTATATATTGCATGTGTATTATGAATAAATCTTTTTGTGTATATTCTTATTAGAGTTAGTGTCATTGATCTGAATTGATATAATTTTTATAATTAAAACAATAAAAGTTTTTTAACTTTCTCTTATAAGATATAGAAGTCTTAAATTTACAATAGAATTAATATCTTTTCAATACTCAAATTCATTTAATTTAAAATTAATAATGAATTCATTAAATCCAATAATCTAAATTAATATCTTGTAATTGGTTGTTATTATTTTTTATATTTTATATTATATTTAGCTTATTTAATTGATTATGAATGTGATTTTTATTTCACGTTTTCTATATAATTTATATTTATTTTATGCTTGTTAATTTCTGTGTTAGAGAATAAATATAAATTTTTTATTTTTACAGAGTATAGATCTAGATAAAGAAGAAATTAATTTAGAATCTCGTGATGATACTAATATAAATAATCTTCCTACAAGAGTTCCACGAAATCATTCTAGATATCATTTATTCTGTTTTCCTCATTCTTATGAAGGAGACTATTTATTGAGCAAAGGTTAGGAAAAATAATAAAATATTTTTATGATGAGAATATTAATATTTTCCTCATTTCATTCTAAATGCATTTTAATTAAATAAATGATTAATTCGGAATAGGATTAAAATTTGTGATCCTTACAATAAAAGATTGATAAGATATATAAATAGTCAATTTTTAAAAATTTCTGCCAGAAAGTATTCAGATTTGAGAATTCTTGGCAATTAATACTTTAAAATGGATAAAATATACAAAGCATTATTTTTTAGTTTTTGCATTGCTTTGTTAAAGTTTATTTGTTAGATACTTGATAATGGAAAATTTATTTAGTTTTTAATTTTTAACAAATTGCTTTTCAATCATTTATTAAAACCTGAGAAAAAATATCTTAACTATTAAAAATTAAAATTTTAATATTAAATGCTCTTTTATATCTTTTAATTCTTTTCCTACTAAAAATAATAATAAAATTATTCTATTTTTAATTAAATCTAGCTATATCAGCTTGCAGTAAAAGAATATAATTATAAATATTATTGTATTATTGTAGTTGTTTTCATGTTATTAAAATATGGTAAATCATTGCTGAATACAGTGGATCCTCATTTAACATCATAATTAGGTTCTTGAAATGTTAACTGAAATGACATTAATTGAAACTAGAAAACCCATAGGTTTAACCCTTTGAGTGCCTTTGCTGTGCATTCCAATAAGGCACGCTCTGTGACAGTGGGCCTTTGCCATGATAACACAGAGTGCCTTTGCTGTGCATTCCAATAAGGCACGCTCTGTGACAGTGGGCCTTTGCCATGAGTGTTATTTTGCCATGAGTGTTATCAACGGTCTGGAATGAGAAGTTTGTTTTAAAAATTATTTTGCACTAATCTAAAAAAGCTTTTTGAAATTTATATAATTACTATATATTTGTAAATTAACTTATCATATAAAGTTTTTGATGCAATAGAACAGAATATTTTAATTAATTAATTTAATTTTTACTCACAATGTAATAATGAAATGACATGATGTTAAATAAAGATCTACTATATGGTGTTGCAGAACATAGTTTAAGTACATGCTGTTAGGAATTGATGAAGTGTTAATTTGAACATGGAAAGTTTGCTTTTACATGGAAAAAATGTTTTTTTTTTTTTTTTTTTTTTTTTTTTTTTTTTTTCTATTTTTAAATTTATAAAATTTTTGATTTTTTTTTTTTTTTTTTTTTTAATTCTTTAATTAAAGACAAACATAAACAGCTCATAAGCTTAATAAAATATTTATTGCCAATTTATTCCAATATGTATGTAGTATAATATATTCATAATTCTTAATTACTTAGATAGCTTTATTCTTTACTTTAAAGCTATTCTACTACTGAATAAAAAAGTAAATGAATAAGTTATATCTGGCAGCTAAAAATTTCTTCATACTTGAGAAATATAGAATGATCATAATTAGAGAAGGTGTTCTGAGCTCTCTCTAAAACAAATTAGGCAAATCTCAACCAAATTTGATATACACCACTTTTTTAAGTATGTGATTTTGATTTTAAAAAATTAATTCAAAATTTGAGATAATTTTTTTTTTTAATTAAAGAATTAAAAAAATTTTGGTGCTCTGCTGTTTCCTTAATTTTCACATTACATAAGTTATTATAATAAATTTTGAAGTATATAAAGGAATTAAGAAATGAAAAAATAATTTTATTTCAAAATGATCATTGAAAAGAAAAGCACTCAAAAGCAGTTTCATAAAAATAAAAAATTTTTTAATAGAAAAATTTTAGAACGTTTCATTCAAACTAGTGGCAATCTTCATTCAGATCTTCAGAATGTTATTACAGAGGTATAAACATATAAAGAAAGAATATTCCAAGAACATAAACATTTTTTTTTAAATCTTTTTTTAAAAAAATTTTTGTGTTGTTAGAATATTCTTTATACATTTATATCTCTATATTCTGTGTTATAGCTGAAGATAATCACTACTTTGACTGAAACGTCCTGAAATTTTTCTATTAAAAAAGTTTTTATTTTTATGAAACTGTTTTCGAGTCTTTTCTTTTTAATGATCAATTTGAAGATAATAGGGAGTCTGAATTTTTCTACTTATAATTTTATTTCAATTTACAGTACAAATTACAGATGTGGAAGACAATTAAATCATAGATATGGCTGTATGTATCCTCCATCTCCATGCTCTAAAAACTGAACACACTTGACAACAGAATGCACTGACCTGATTGGAGTTATCTCACACATTGTGAAATCTGTCTTTTTAGACAGCTAAGTTGGGAATATTACTTTAATAAAAGGGGCTCTTTAAGTATCCCTATAACCAAAAATCAGAAAGATTCAGATCTGGTAATTGTTGCAATCATGACATTAAAAATGATTGGCTAATTACTCTGTCTTTGTAAAATGTTGCTGCAGTAAAACTTGTACATTTAACATACTGATGACCAATTCCATTTTAAATACAGGAGAGCTATTTGTATAAACAGATCACACCCATTTTAAACACATGAATCAGAATTCAAATCAATATAAAGTTATTCTCATATCTAACATGTGCTCAGTTCTTTTGTACATAGCCTAGCAATGCTGTCTATATACTCAATACAAGTGCTTCCATCTAGGAAAAAAAATTTTGAAGTTGTATTTATTTTTTTTGAAGACATTTACAAGCCAGCACAAGTGCTATATTTCAATATTTGTTTATATAAAAGATTGATGTTTTCTAGATGATATCTGAGTTGTGTAATTGTTAGAGGTTATTTATTTATTTTATAATCAACAAATATTTATAATTAAACAAATTGTCTAAATCTGATAAACAAAAAACTGTAAAATATTTCAAAAATTCATTAAAAAATTGTTTTTTTTTTTCCAGTAAAATAGGAAATTATTTAACAATACACTCACACAAGCACTTTTTAGCAGTAGACACAGTAAAAGTTTTATTTCATTTTGCGAAGTACTTTCAGCTAACTGCCATCCTCAGCGCAACTTACAGAAGTAAACAAACACACTTCAAACCTTACTGACCGTTACAGAAGCTTGATTCTACTGTGTGTACTGCTAAAAAGTGCTTGTGTGAGTGTATTGTTTAATGAGTTTAAGCAGTTTGTTTTATAACTTAGGAAATTATTTTTTTCTTTTATCCCTCAAAATTTCAAATAAATATAACCAGTCGCAAATTTTAGAGATACAGTCAAACCTCTTTAAGCCACCACCATCGGTTTGAAGGTCCTCTATATACAGTCAAACCTCTTTAAGCCGCCACCATCGGTTCGAAGGTTCTCTCTGGTGGTAAAGGAGGGTGGCGGTTTATGGAGGGTTTATGGTAACATGTGAGAAAACATGTATAGATTAGAATGACATTGTTTCATTTAATTAAATTTCATTTGTAACCATCCATTACTGTAAGAAAAGTTTTTGATGTTAAATTTATCTCCAAAAATTCTTGCCTGTTCTTTTATGATTTCGTCTGTCACTGCACCGTGCTTCTCATTCACTTGGGTTATCCATATTACAAGTGCATTCTCCAACTTTTCATGCTTTCCCATTCCAATTCATTTTTCTTTGCTTTTCAGAATGTCACCAATTGCTCGTCTGCTGATTTTTTTTATCTAAAAGGCTTGAAAAGTGATCAGAAATAAATTGCTGAATAGCAGAATGATTTTTATTTTTATATTCACAAACTAAAATCTTTTCATGAACATCTAATGTCGTTTTTGACATTTTTCCAAGTAAGAAACAGCAACGATACAACAGTTGATTTATAAAAAGAATGGTTTAAACTGTTCTTCTTCTTCCGCAAAGTCGAGGTTATGGCTCTCCAGTCTTCTCCTATTTTAAACAGTTATTTTGTAAAAATCGGTTTAAAGTTTTGGAATAGCTCATTTTGAAAACAGGGATGTGAATAGTCACCGGTACGAGAGTAGTCTAATAAATACTTAATTGCCATCTTCTCTAGTGTTTCTGTTTGTGTTGGTTGACCTTGCCATTTGATTGTTTTGGCAGTTTAAACAACTGATTTGTATACTAATGAAATGGTTTTGCCTCCAGAAATGAGTGGCGGTTGGCGATTAGTGAGGTGGCGGTTTATAGAGGGAATTTCATGTTTTAACATAAAGGAGGAGATTTGTTATTGGCTTTCATCAAGCAAATAATGAGGGTGGCAGTTTATAGAAGGGCGGCTTAAAGAGGTTTGTCTGTACATTGGTCCAGAATGGCATAGATGGCACTTAACATTGGATGCCAATCTGATATGAGATGAGCACTGTTTTGCATAAAGATTGCAGTGGTCAAACAATTTCTCTGCTGAAATGTTGGTATGACAAAATTTTGGAGCATATCTCTGTATCTAGCCATATTAACAGAATGTGTCACTGGCCCAGATGCAGTTTTCTCTTTAAAAGAAAAAAATAAGAGCTAATAATAAAAGACTCTGTGAAACCACACAACACCATTGCTTTTGATAAGTACAATTGAATTTGTGGATTTTCATCAGACCAAATATGGCAGTTATGAGTGTTCACAGCACCACTGAAATGAAAATAAGCTTCATTGCATCTATAGAATTTGCCAAGGCCATACATCATCAAGGCATGAATGTCAAGGCAAATGTTGTCCACTTATTATTATTGTTACTAGAAATCAATTCTTGAGTGTGGGATATAAGGAAAGTATGCATGATTTTTTGCAAAAATTTCCACATTGTTGTATAGGGAATGTTCAATTACTGTGATATTGTATGTGTGTGACTGTTGCCTTAAGAATTTTCTATTCCATGCTCTATTACTGCTGTTTCAACTTTTTCTATTTTCAGAGATTCAATTGGTCTGTGACCTTGTTCTGTTTTGCAGTGAAACTTCCAGTTTCCTCAAAATACAAAATCATTTTCCTAAGATTAATAATAGAGGGCTTTTTCATAAATCTTTTAATTACCGGAATTCCCTAAGTGCAGCACTGGCATTGTTGCTTTATTGATAGAAGAGTTTAATGAGTAATTCCTGATCAAATAAAGTTAACACAATGGCTTTCCACCTTTCAAAGATTTATGAAAAATGTTTTGTGACTCCTTTATATGCCTGAAATTAATAACTTATGCAATATGCAAATTAAGAGAACAGTTGCACCAAATTTAACTCTATCAGCTGAATTTTGAACTAATTTTTTTTTGAATATTGAAACCACATATTCAGAAAAGAATATATAACAAATTTGGTTGAGATTTGTCCAATAGTTCTTTCTACCAAGAGCTCTGAATATTTTCTTTTTTTAATTGCAATCATCCTGTATATTTGCCATGATTTTATATTTTGATTCATTGATGTATTTAAAGAAAAAACAAAGCTTTCTAAGTATTTTTGATATGTATCCTATAATGTTAAAATAAATTATTATATTTATAGATATTTGATTTTTATTGAACAAATACTTTAATTTTTTTTAGTGGCTTGTTTGTTTGTGTTTGTTCTTTAAATATTGCCTATCCTCTCATGAATATATAGATGTGATAATGTTATTGTTGCTATTATAGTAGTTTATAATGTGATTTACAATAAAATCCTTAGATACATATATCAAATATTTATTCAATGTTAGTTGAATCTTGTTCTGTTGTTTGTTTGAATTTATATTTTATAATCTATTGATGATGATTAGGAAATGTGGATTATTTATTTACTAAAATGCATATTTTCTGCAAATTATGTATTTAATTTTTTCAAATAAATAAATGAATTTAAATTGAAAATTTTTTTATTTGATTAATAGTGTTTATTTACTCAACACCTGGTTATGAATGTTCTGTCAAAGAAAGGATGCTATATTCCAGTTGTAAGAACCCACTTTTAGATGTTATTGAAAATAAAATTGGAATTGAAATAGCTAAAAAAGTAAGCCTTATAATTATTATATTTGTCTTGTTGTTCTCTTAATAAATTTTAATATCATAAAACCATAGTATAATAAAACATATACAAAAGCTTTCGAATTAGCTGAGATTTGCACTTTTCTAGCATTATTATTATATTGAAATTAGAAATGTTAAATACTGGATAATGGGTTAGTTGCAAAGTTAATTATCAATAGTAACATTAAATATCTTTACAATAATATCATAATCATTGTTGTAATAAGTTCTATTTCTCCAATCCTCCATCCCAACATTTTATGAAAATTTTCAGTTGCTAATTTGAAATGAAATTAAGTGTTCCCTTCTTTTCCATTTTTTTTTTTTTTAAATTTCATTTTATAATTGGAATAATATAATACTTTAAAATTTACAATATGAAAAGGAAAAAATTAAGCCAGAAAATATGATATTTGTATTTAAATATTAAAGCTATTATCAATAGTGTAGTTATCCATAATAGCATTACTAGCATGAAAAATATTTTTATAAATTGAGAGGAAAATTCTGAAACAAATATTTTGGGGAAATTCAAAAATGTGATTTTATATGAATAACAGCAAATTATCTTCCATTTTATAAGCAAAAGATGTTTTTATTCATATTATAACAGTTTCACATAATAAAAAATATAATGTTCAATAAAAATTAAAAATAATTGAATTGAAAATAATCTGATTGTTGAATAGGGAAAAAAGCCAAATCATATAAGTGTAAATTTATCTGCTCAATATTTATGATTAAAATGCTATACTGTTAGTGTTAACTTAATAAATTCATATTTTTTTATAATTTTAACTAAGTTTATAAAATTTTATATAAAGATATAGATAGATAAAAGCCAATATTTGAGTCTCTTTGTATTATGAAGTTGAATAGATCAATTTAAATCTTACCATTATTAAAAGTATTATCAAAGACAAAAATTCAAGTTGAAAATTTGTTGTTCACACATCTGTAATTTAAAAATAGAAATCTGACAATATTTTACTCAAAACAGCTTCTCTTGCAAGAAAACAATTTCCAAAATTCAGATATATTATTTGTATAATGGCATAAATATATTTACTATATATTTTTTAAAATTCTATATAGCCTGTATCAAATAAGTTTTATTATTAGAATTCTATATTCTAATTAGTAAGCCTGGATTATCAACTAGGCATAATAATCATATGTCCCGATAATAGAGGTCCCAAAATCAGATTATAAAATTGTTCAATAATTTTTAATTTATTTGGAACCTATAGGTACAAAATTTTTTTCAAATGGCCCCGCTAATTAGAATATAAAATTCATTTTTAAATTAATTCCAAAATTATATATCTCAGTTTAAGTTTATACTTTTAGATTTTAATCTCAATTTTAGACAGAATGATTGTAATTTATAATATATATTTTTATAATTTTTATTGATTCTTTTTTAGATAGAGATTGATGATTATTCTGAATTGACTGCACAATATCTTTTAGAAGAAATCCATCCAAAGAAAAATATTCACAGACAGAAATTTGCAAAACCAAAAGGTCCCAGTAATCGTGGACCTCGACGATTAATAAAAATTCCTCAGACAGAAGTAGATGCAAATCTTTAACTATGCCTTTTGTAATAATTAACTTATTACATAGGTGCAATATTGCCTATGACAAATTATTGTCTGCTCCATTTGAATCATATTTTTCCCACTGGCACATTATTTATAATCTCACCTATGCAATCTTTTATATTTGATTGCAGTTAATGTATTTTAAAATATCATCACATCATTTTTATTAGAAATGTACTTAAAAGGAATATATTTTTACTACAATATGTACTTTGTATATGAACTTTTAATATTAAGAAAATATTTGGATATATTTATTCAACCTGTATTCCGAAATGACATTTCCACTTTGAAATGCAAATATGCATTTTGTTTGCATTATAAAATGAAATCCAGTTTGCCAAATGATGAAATTTAAAGTGGTAATGTCATTTGCCTAAAAGGGCAAAAATTAAATTTTCTAGCAAACTAGTCTTGTCAAGCATCATCAACTTGATGAATTTATATTTTTAAAAGTATTCTCTTTTTATCTATATACAAAAGAGATACCTCATATTTATTTATAATTAATTATAAATATAGCTGAGCTTAAATTAACACTGTGTGAAATTTGTAATTGAATTATCATTTTCTGGTGCAATACAATCAATATTAATGGCAGCTTAAGAGATTTTTTAATTTTTTGTATTCTGCAAATGCTAAAAATTATAAATTAAATAATAACTTTTACGACATTATCTTTGAACACATTTTCATGTTAATGAATATTTTTAAATAAATTATAAATAGTCAAAATATAAGTTTATAGTCTTAAAATCATAAATTCTGTATAATACATAACATTGATTTATCTTGATATAGTGTAAAAACAGCAAAAGAGTTGCTTTTCATTCTCAATAATTTTATTCCATAGCAATGATCACAAGCAGGGAATTTATTTTTGCATAAGTATAATTTAATTACAATCTCTATATTAGTATTTTTAATTGAATATTGAATTACTGGTTAAAATAATTTAAGTATTACAGATTAAATAACACAAGATTTTTTTTTAATCAGCATTATTTATTATTAAAAAAGTATAAAATTAAAATAATAAATCTTCCTATAGTAAATATCAGATAATTTACTTTAACAGGAAAAGTAATTTATATATAAGCAGTTTTGCTGAATCTTTTACGGACGTATTCACCATCTCGAGTTATTGGTAGAGTTAGGGTTATATGAGGAGTTATAGCTAAATTTGTATTCACCAACTTCGTTCCGAGTCAAATGAAACTACCCTAGCTGGTAGCTGGGTTGTTTGAAAAGCTCAAGGTTAACGCATGCGCATTTGATTAAAAATGGAGACCGTTTGCTGGAGTCCTGTAGTGAGAACGAAATGATGAGAGAATTAGAATATTTGGATTTCCTAGATGAAATTGAATGACGTGAAAGACGTATTACAATTTGAAGGAAAAACTGTTTTGAGGAATTACACGATTATGATTTTATATGTCGATATCGCTTACGAAAAGATATTGTTCGTATGTTATTAGAATCGATCTTTTGTAGCTTTTTTAAATTTTTATAGCAGTCCCATAACTGTTTATTATTTCTACGTACGTGACTGGAATGCTATTATATTCGTTTTCTACAATGAAAAAAACTTACAAATTTTAAAGAAATAGGTATGACTTTAATATACAGATATACAGGTACTGTATTTGTATCAGAGTATTATATTCGAATAAATGCTTACTAATAATTGTCCAAACTTCATGTTTTTTTTTATCAACACTGCATTAATCTTTTTGTTTTCTATCGCATCATTATCTTTTTCTACTAATTCTAACAATAATTATTTTTCAAAATTAGTGAAATGTTTCCACATATTTATAACTTGCTCTGTTTTCCTAATTACTATCATGTGACTATCTCCAACCAGTTGTAACATCTGATAGAAACAAAATCGACTTTAACTCTCGACATCAGTAGCACAAATGGCAAATAACTCTCGAGTTCAATAACTACACAGTTGAAAATGTTGGTGAATACAAATATGAAATAACGAATAACTCGCCAAACATACCCTGGGTTAATTTTTACTTCGGGTTCGTCAACTCTACCAATAACTCGAGATGGTGAATACGGCCGTTAGCATGTGATTTAATTATATCATGAATTATATATGATTAGTTTTTAAGCAGCCGTGCATAGCCAAACTTTATGGCATGTGAGAGTTTTTTTTTTCCAATATAGCTTCACTTTTTTAAATAAATTCAACTTAAGCAATATAAAAAATAGTTATATTTGTAACATGGTATATTCATTAATAAATATTTTATTAAACTTTCTTTCAGGTGACCAGCAAAATAATTTTTCAGTTTAGTTATAAGCAAAAAACTTGATTATGCTTGTCTTTAAAAATCATTATTTAATCATAAAATTGTCTGAAACATATAATAAAAATTGGATTTTAGAGAGTTCATTAATAAATTTTTAATATAGTATTGTCATCATTTTGGATATTCATATTGCATAGATACAAAAATAAAAGATTTTGATAAAATTTAGATACTATAGAGAAATCAATTATAGATTTAGATATATTCATAAAAGTTACTGAATTAAGACTAAATCAGTAATAGTAATAATACTAATATATTCTGAGGGAGGAAAAAAATTGCATATCAACTTTGAAATCAATTTTTTATTTTAAATAAAATTTAAAAAAAATTATCACTATATACTTGCTCCTCAATTTACAAAATATAATTATGAATGAAAATTTGTAAATTGAACACACTTGTAACATATCAAAAATAATATGAAATACTCCTATAAAAAAAAAACTGAAGTCCTATATAAATAAATTAATTTATCATTAGAAGATACTTGTTTTTTTAAAGATAGTTTATTACTAATCATAAAATAATGAGCAATTATTGAAGTATCATCATTGAGAGATAAAGGATTAAGTGATGATCATCAGCTTATAAGATTTGGTCCTGGAAATTATCCGTCATCTGGAAAATAAGTTTTCCACAAAATTATAGTTATTATTACATATTAAATAACAACATTGGTTGGCATGTAGAAAGATACTTTGATTATGCAATATAATACAAATTTACTTAAAATCACTGTTGATATTCAGACTATATGGTTATTCTGGTTATTAAAATATTTAAAATTTATATACAATGGATTCTGTTTAAATGGGACTAATCCATTTTGGCCCAATTAAGCGGCTGCTCCAATTGAATGAACTAATAATAGTGTAATAAATTCTAAAATAAAATATGTAATTCATAGGTAAATAAATAGGCAAAAACTAAAATAAAATATGTAATTCGTAGGCAAATAAATAATAGGTAAAAAAACTGAAGTAGTAATAAATTCTAAAATATGTAATTTGTAGGTAAAAAAATAGTAATTAGAATATGTAATTCGTAGGTAAATAAATAATAGGTAAAAAATAATAATTTACCTATTTTAATGCGTATCTATTTTAATGCTTTATTAAAATAGGTACCTAATTATTAGCTTTTTAATGATCTCCTCTGACTTTATCTTCAACACTGGGCTGCTGCCTCGCCCACTAACTATAAAAAACCATTATATCTAATACTTCTTTCACTTCTGGATTCTTTCTATCATGCTTTCTTTTGGATGCTCCCGGTATTTTTCTGTAATGCCCATTACTCACACAGTTGATTTTCTTGTTGTAGGAGACGTGCTAAAGTAGATTTTGGTTTATTTCAGTGAGTTTATCATGGCTTATTTTAAATAGTGGCTTTTAATTTTATCCATCAAAGCAATTTTACTTGAAAGTGTAAAATCCTTTCTTGACATTTTGGCAAAGATTTAAAAATTTTAAATAAAATGGACACTGTAAATGAATATTGCTAGATACAGAAACAGTAGACTCTTATGGCAAAGATTTAAAAATTTTAAATAAAATGGACACTGTAAATGAATATTGCTAGGTACAGAAACAGTAGATGCACATTTGCTAGACTCATGACAATAGATAACTGATTCTAATCACGCTAGTGTTGCTGAATACAGTATTGTTATGTATTATTTATCAATGGTGATATCTGCTTATAATTTTACTAAAGAATGGATGCTTATATTAGTGTGTTGATGATGTGTATACAATAGGATGTAAAGAAATGACCCGCTCCATTGTGTCAGTCTGTATTGTCTTGTAGAAAGGTTTAACCTGAAAAATTACAGATACAATAAAATGTTGTTAAAAAAAATCCTTATATAAAAATTATGCAACAAGTATTAGTGTACGTAGTGTTGCTATATTTTCGAAAAATTCCTAAATTATATCAAAAATTCCTTTTCTACTACTGTCCCAATTAAATGTTTAAATAACATTTTAGTTTGGTTTCCATTCTTTGAGATTTGGCCCAATTACGCAGCTGCCCCAATTAACTGGAATCCACTATATAAACTGAAAATCAATCAACTTTCTTAAATAACATATTAGTTTGGTTTCCATTCTTTGAGATTTGGCCCAATTACGCAGCTGCCCACTGTATAAACTGAAAATCAATCAACTTTTAGTTTACATAATAACCTGAAGTAGGCACCAGGAGTTGAGTTACCTGTATCTGTAGAAATTTACAAGTTTTATAAAGTGAAGAATAATTCATAAAAACAAATATTAAGATATTTAGATTTTTATTTATTTTTGTGGGAAGGAACTTAATCATCTGCATTGTAACAACAGAGGAATGAAAAAAATTGTTTATTGGTTTGGATAAAGAAATTTATTCTTTAATATTACATAGTTTTTTATTTGATTCAATAGGAAAATTAAAAATAACTATCATAGAATCAAAAGATTTTATTTTTAATTAATTTATAAAAATGTTTTAAATAAAACTATTAAAATAACTTGACTGAACTTCCAACTTCATAAGATTTATAGTTGTTTGATTCTTTTTAATGAAAACTGACACACAAAATACATGCATTGAGACTAAGACTTTTTTGAATATAATTATAATAAAATTGTTTTAAACTATATATAAAATTTTGTTTGATGATGTATTGCACCAGAAATATCTTCACTATGCTATTTTTATAATAGTTATACTAAAAAGTTATATGCTTACTGTAATAGCACTTGATTGAATAAAATGCCAAAGTAGTATTTGTTTTATATAGAATATTATCTATATGCACATTTTTAAATTCCCAGAAAATACTCAAAAGTTTATTCCTATTTAAATTGAACATTTATTGATGTCAAACATTTCTTCGTCTTTATATATGTGTTACATTTATAGTTTTTCAAGAATAATTAATTTATGTTGCTCAATTAAAACTAGATAGTAAAAATATAAAATACCTTATTATTTAAATTAAACTGGCAATTATTTGTGATATTTTATTTTTGAGCTTAAAACAAATTTTCAAAATTGTTATCTTTTTATTATTGGTTTATACTATATTGCTTAGTTGGATAATTTTGTAATTTGAAGAGGTAGAGGTTATGAAAATTCAAATTTTATGCATTCATTCGTAGTAATATGGTTTGTTTATTAATATATTTTACTAGAAATAAAAGAAATTTGAAATGAATATGAAATGATTTTTTATTGTTGTTTGCTTATTATATTTTCAGGTGTACCAAAAAGACTTTTATGTTCTTTTTTTCTTTCTTCAAGCATTTTTACTTTATTCCTGTAAAATATAATTTTTAATTATGTCTAAAAGAAACAAAATAATTATTTTAACAAAATTAAATCCATTATAATATAAAAATAACATTTAGAAAGTTCAATATATAATTTTTGACACTAAAAATATTTACAATTCATTGATATTATGAAAACTTATGTAAAACACATCAAAAATTTTACATTATTTAAGAGAAATGCTTAAATCTTATTAAGTAGATCTGATTATATTGATATTGCATCATGATCAAAAAAATGACAAAGTCCAATAATATTGCTTAAAACAGAAAATTTATTGATAAATGAATATTTTAAGGTTTTAATCAATCCTAACAAATTACATGATCAAAAATTTATAATATAGTGAATCCTGGGCTATTCATCTGAGAATTCATTTATTCTCCATGCCACTTAGTGTTGTCATAAATTCCTGCACAAAATTCAAATAATGCTAAATATCATGAGAATGGAAAATATGTAGGTAACACATGCATATACCTTTGTTGCAATTTATCTTAAATATGATAAAATTGAGAAATAAAAAAAAGATAATAGTGTAAAAGCCATAAGTGAAACAGAAGATAATAATAATAAAAATCAAATAGCCTACACACATTGCAATACCAAAATATTTAACCTATGATGGCCTTTGAGTATTGCAATATCAAAATATACAGGAAAACCTGTGCTAGATGGCCAGTTTTTTGCAGCTGAGATTGTGGTCACCAAGGACAGGTTGGCCACCAGATATGGTTAACTAGATAATAATAATAAAAATCAAATAGCCTACACACATTGCAATACCAAAATATTTAACCCATGATGGCCTTTGAGTATTGCAATATCAAAATATTCAGGAAAACCTGTACTAGATGGCCAGATTTTTGCAGCTGAGATTGTGGTCACCAAGGCCAGGTTGGCCACCAGATATGGTTAAATACAAATTTCTTTATTAAACATCAAAGTTTATGATAGATTTAATTAACAACGTGAAACTGCAAGGAAAAAATTCACTAATTAATGTCTGTTTTTGAGACTTTTTTCACTTTAGAATGCTCAGCTGATAGAAGATCTAGACCCCATTTGGCATTTCTGATCAAAACACGAATTGCTGGCCACCTAGTAGATATTGCACACAAGGTGCCAAAATTAAATATCACTGGCCATGGCCACAGAAGATAGATGGCCATTTTACACAGTTTAAAAATCCTGCAATATGCTTGGCTGAATATTAAGATGGCCACAGCTTGCATCTAGTTCAGATGATCACCAGCACAGGTTTTCCTGTACTTGATTTTGACATTACAATGCTCAAGGCCATCTTGGACATACTGCCAAACTTTTATATCACCATTCTCATTTTACAAGATATTATAGCTGTCACAGACAAACACAGTATTTATTACTGTAGATATTTTGTTCTTGAGTGGGTTTTGATTAGTAAAAAATTATTGAAAAAATTTTGATTTATTGTTTTGTTCAGATGATTTTTAATATAACAAATTAGATAAATATTTGATTTATTAATCAAATCTTCAATCAATAGAGCATGCAAATTGAAGAATTGAACTCCATAATCAGAAATTAAATTATAAAGCTCTTATTTGTAAAATCTTAACAATACAGGCAATCCCTAACTTACATAGATCTGATATGCATAGGATTATTTTTAGGTAACAAGATGGACCCAACCTAGACCCCCTCCAGAAAAACTGGAGATGTGGGACTCTGAATTGAATCCAGATCTCCCAAGATGGTAAGCAATTGCTTTACCACATGTGCTTATTCTTTAATATAATTATTTTTAGTGTCACATCATTGTGATACACACTTTAGTGTACTTTTTCCCCCCATAGTTTACACCCCTTTCCAATCAGTGAGATTACTAAGGGATGGGGCCAGTTCCAACCACGAGCTGCACCGACACCCAGGGGGGCCAGATGATGAAGGATGGGGATTGCTGGGCTGGGCTGGACTCAGCACCCAGAAAAACTTTTTCTGGAAATACTAGACCCGGGACGCAAACCTGGGTCCTCCTGTGTGGCATGCCGACAGTGTTATCACTCGTCCATCCAGCAGACGATACACTAGTACTGTACAATGTATGTTTTGACTTAGATAGATTGTTATGCAAAATTCTACATAAGTCAGGGACTGCCTGTATATTTATATATATTAGATACTAACCTATATTCTTTTTCCCAATAATCATAATGCCAATATCTTAGTTCTTGATATGATGTACCTGTTATCCATAAAGCAGCTGCTGCTGTACATCCACAGATAAGACTGAAAATAAATATATAAAATTTCAAAAAATTTAAAAATACTATCATAAAATACTATAGTTAATCATCATATACTCATATAATTCCATTAATAATGAAAATTTTTTGCATATTAATAAGGTTTAATTTGAAAAAATTAGCTGGCACTGAAGGGGTTAAAATATATGCCATCAAAACCATCTTCAATAGCATAACCTGTTTTCTGAATGCCATAATCTATTAGAGTTTTATAGTCTTATCATCAATATATATTAATATAATATTAGTATAGTTATTATATATTAGCTGATATATCCGTTTAAATATTATCTGATTGTTTGGATAATATTTAAATTATTGGGCAATTAATATTAGGTTATTATTTATATAAATTAATTAAGTATATTCTCTTCTAAAAACTGTAGGAGTAATTCAAGTAAGCCATATGTTACTAATCCTTTAATGCTTAATGCCATCTTGTGTCAGTGATAAAAAATGAAGTCTTAAACCTACAGGATAATTTCATTATTTATCATTCTCTCAAATTTATTAATCTTTATTACAGAATAATCTCAGAAGATTTTATGTCTGCCATTTTTAAATGGATGAATCTACAGAGTTAGTTAATGTTACTTGAAATTAAATTTTAATGGTCTGATCACCCTGTTAAAATTTTGTAAAAATCAAATATACCTAACCCTTGATTTACAGAGTACAGCAATACCTTGCATAGTCCAGTTAATTGGTTCCTCTTTCTTACCAGATTAATTGAAACCGAACTGTTCGAATTACGTAAGCTATGGGAAAAATTATAATTGATTTGAATAAATTTTCGATTTGCTCATGTTTTTTAAATTGTAAATTCTTACATTAATAATTTTTTCTTTAGGCGTTAAACGTTAAAATCTTTATAAAAGATTTATATTAGACAGTAGAAGGGGGTAGAAAGAGGGTCCGAGCCAAAAAATACGAATAAATAAAGAATGCTCGCCTGGCAGGTGAACACTTTCACTTTCTCCAAGTCGGCCGCTTGGCGCCATTCCACATGCAGAGCAGCGCTCTGTGTAAGGGTACAGCCTGGCTGGTAAGCGACAGAGAGTCTTCTGTAGCTGGCAACAAAAGTCAATTTCAAACATAAGGTTTTTCATTGAACTGGTCAAACTGACAAAGCGATTGTGACCAATCACTAAGCGCTTGAACGACTCGCTTAGAATTCAGACGAGTTTGAGTGACAAACAGAGGCAATAAGTCTGTTCTTGTGGAACTTAAGTAATGAATTCCAGCAGCATTAATAGAGAACTTTTGATTTCAGAAGTTCAAAGCAGACCTGAATATGGCAGGACACACACAGTTACAATTTGACGTTGAACCAAACTCACATTTTCTTTTAGCATTCATGATTGTTAATAAAATATTTAAGTCACAAAATTATCAAATGTGGAATTATAATTTAAAAATTATGCAAATGATTGAGTAATTCATGTATGCACTTGAGAGGTAGGCACTATAACAAACGTTGTTAAGATAAATTTTTTAGCAGCTGCCTGCTTATTTCAGCTCGTCAAATAGTGGCTATTCAAGTCATTATATAAGTAATAAATAGCAAGCACACTTACATTTCATATTTATTCTAAAAAAATAAAGTAAATTAAAATTTTTTTTATTAACAATTACAATCCGGACTATAGTGAAGCCCGGATTATGCGAGGTATTGCTGTACTTGAATTGAATGATTTCAGTTTAAGAAGTTGAAAAATTGATAAAGAATTTTCATTTTAAACAGTATGATTTTGGTTTAACAGGGTTTAAATACAACACTGAAAACAAATATGAGCACAGTAACATTCCAGACTATGGACAACAATGAATTACCTTGTTCTGTCTGTATTGGTGAGCAACCTTTACATATATCATACAGTACAATATACATGATTCTTAATTTTTATATAACATTCAATTAGAATTGTTAATTAATATATATAGTAATTTATAAATGATAAAAGAACTAATGATCCAAACATGGATCACAGCTTAAGATTTGAAAGGTGAAAAAAACGAATTCCTTAATTCAGTGGTTTCCAAACTTGTTTGTCTCTCTTTATATCATAAAAAATTGATACAATAAATGATAAAAGAACTAATGATCCAAACATGGATCACAGCTTAAGATTTGAAAGGTGGTCACGAAACTCCTTAATTCAGTGGTTTCCAAACTTTTTCTGTTTGTCTCTCTTTATATCATAAAAAATTGATATGCCCCTCATTTTCATAAAAGTGTAATTTTATAAATACTTTCCAATTATAATTTAATAATACAAAACAATATACCATATTTTGTATAAATAAAATTCTTATACTTAAAATATATATATTTATTATGGTGTAATAATTTTTAATATAATTAAATCTTACAAAAAAAAAAGAAAAATAGAATACATGTTTAATACAACATAATATTTAATGCAATGGGTGGCCTTGTTTTTCATCACAGATTTTCTCAAATCTGGATGTCGTTGAAGATATTGCTACTTGCAATTCTTTTCCAATCACTAAACGAGATACATTTTTGTCTTTAAGACAGCTATTGCAGAAAGTTTCTGGGTACATGGATATATATGTATTTATAACTCTTTTGCCGATTCATTTTTTTCGATAACAATTTGAATTTATTTTTTGCTTGTTTGTTTTAAAAATGATGATTTTGTTAATTCTTTGGAAAACACTGCCTTAATTCAATATGAAGATATTTATAAAGAATTAAGTAAAAGTAAAAAGTAAACATCGATAACACATTTTATTAAGTCTCTTTAAAAAATGAATTAAAAGAAAATTTGAAGACAGCTATTGCAGAAAGTTTCTGGGTACATGGATATATATGTATTTATAACTCTTTTGCTGATTCATTTTTTTCGATAACAATTCGAATTTATTTTTTGCTTGTTTGTTTTAAAAATGATGATTTTGTTAATTCTTTGGAAAACACTGCCTTAATTCAATATGAAGATATTTATAAAGAATTAAGTAAAAGTAAAAAGTAAACATCGATAACACATTTTATTAAGTCTCTTTAAAAAATGAATTAAAAGAAAATTTGAGATAGAGGAAATTAGCAGCAGTAATGGCAACTTTGGATCAAGAAAGAAGAATGTTTCCATGCTAATAAGAGAAGATACACAATAAACTTGTTTTCAAACATTTTGAATGGTTTGCACCTTTATTCTTAAATATTTGTTGTATATCTGTAAAAAATTAGTGTTAATTTATTTTAAATAAAATGAAAAATTGAGTGTTATAAAACCTATCTCCCGATTTTCTATACAAATCTTAGTGTTGATTTACATGAACCAATCTACTGTATAAATCGAGGGTTAAATGTCCTGTAGTTCAAAAGTTAGGAATAATTCTTTGAAGATTGTTGGCTGCCATCTTTAAATATTTGCAGATAAAGGATTAACTGATATATCATCTAGATCAGGAATTGGCAAACTTTTGAGATGGAACCTGTCCCTCACAACAATTTAAAAAATTATTCAAGAGCCATAAATATATTTTTATAAATAAGAAAAATTTAAAGTAATAGAATTAATATTATAGCTTGTATAATATTTTTAATTCTTGTTTATTTTTTTTTCTTCATATAAAACTCTCATTGATTTTAATCAGTGTGAGCAATGAGCTTGCATTTCCATAGAAAGTTTCTGTATGTCTGGTTTATAGCTAGTCATTTTTAATTTAAGGCTCAATTCTAAATTGGGTAATCCTCAATTTATATTTAATGAAATTCATGTTAGAAAATAATTGCTCACATAAATATGTAGACCAGAAGATACAGAGAACACCAAATGTAAATTTTTTTTAACTCATGAGCCAGAAGACTATTCCAAATGTTGAAAATCATTGTCTGCCTTCTGTAGATCTTTTATAGCAGTTTGTTTGTGCTATGAAATCATTTTTTTTTTTTTTCATTTTCAATTTTACTTGAGCCACATTTATATACCCAAAGAACTGCAGTTTGCCAACCCCTGATCTAGATCATATTCAATGGAATAACAATCTAGCTAAAATTTCATAAAAATCAAATGAATATCTTAAGATATACAGAGTATTAAGACAGTATCTCAGAAATTTAAATGTTTACAGACATCACTACTATATTTCATGAAAATCTACTAATTAATTCAAAAGTTGTTAGTGAGTGGAGAAAGACAGCATAGTGATTTCAAAAGACTCAATTTCCTTCAGAAAGCAGGCTTTTTAAAGAAAATAAAAAAAAAAAACTTGATTTAATAAATCTTTTATTTAAAAGTAATTTTTTAATTACCATATTTTATTATTTATTATTATAATACTTACCCTAATGTGCCTCCTAAAGCACATCCAACAATAGCTGCTTTAACACCAAGCTTTGTTTTCCACATACCACCACATAAAGCTATAATTAAACAATTCCATTTAATTTCTATTTTATTTTTATCCAAGAATTTTAATTGTATAAACTACTGTATATTCAAACTTATAAAAATCTGACAACCTTATATTTTAGTATTTATAGTTTTTTCTTGAATATATGTTTTCTGACATTTGACTTGTAGTTACAAAATTAAATGAATGATGCACAGCACAACTTTAATTTACAATAAATTATGTTTTCACTTAAAGTACTTTCAGTTTTAATAAGCCATCATCAGTAAATCTACTAAAGATTGTTACAATATATTAGATTATTGAACATCAATTTAAAACTAGAACACACAAGCTTAAAACATTTAATAAAAATCATTGTCTGCCTTCTGTAGATCTTTTATAGCAGTTTGTTTGTGCTATGAAATCAATTTTTTTTTTCATTTTCAATTTTACTTGAGCCACATTTATTTAAAAATTTTTGTGAAAGTATGATATTAATTTAAATCTAAATTAAATATTTTTATAATATTGAATTTAAAAAGAAAAAAAATAATTTTATGCTTAATAATAATGAAATGAAGGAATTAAAATATAAAAAATAAGTTTATGTCCGTGCCCCAGGACAAGGATGAGATAACTTTCAAAATGTTCAATGCTCTGGTACATTTCTCTTTAAGTTGCAGCAGAAGAGGATGGAAAGTGAGCTTTCGGTCAAAAATCATGCCTAAAAATTTGGCTTCATTCACAACGGGAATGGGAATGCAGCTAGGAACAGCTCCGGATCCGGATGAAGGCCACGTTTTCGGCAAAAGTGGACGCAAGATGTCTTTTGTGGCGAAAACGAAAACCCATTCTCAGAAGGACCATTTAGTGATCCGATTTAAAGCAGTCTGCAACTGTCTCTCAATAAGCCATATATTGGCAGGAGATCTGGAAGTTGTCAACAGCTTGAAGGACCATTTAGTGATCCGATTTAAAGCAGTCTGCAACTGTCTCTCAATAAGCCTTATATTGGCAGGAGATCTGGAAGTTGTTAACATACAAGGAGCATTTCACAGATGGAGGTAAGCCTGTTGCGATAGCGTTGATTTTTAAAACAATGTGACACTTAAAATAGAGCCTTGAGGTTCACCTTCCTCCTATATACTCAACTGCTTCAATAATACATGAAGTGGCAATTTCATCTACCGTATTAATATCTACAATCTCTACCATGGATGATGAGATCGAAGCAAGGTTGATAAAAACCTTCCAGTCTGCAGACTTGGTCCTCCATCTTTTCAGGCAGGATAAGTAATAGCTCCCAGCCCCCAGAGATGTTAAAAAGATGGAGAATTGATCACTATCAAGAAGGTCGTCACTGACGTGCCAGTCCCACTTTGGTAGGAGGGCAGGAGAGCATATCGAGACATCGATGGCGGTAAAATTTCGATAAGGAGCATGAAAATAAGTACGGATTCCGGTGGTGAATGGGGCAATATTGTGATCGGATAGGAATTTTTCAACGTTCCTACCACATTAACTGATATTATCAGAACCCCATAGGTGGTGGTGTCTGATGAAATCGCCTAAAAGAAGGAATGGTGTAGGCAGCTGATTGATAACAGAAGTAAGATCGGATCCATCTATTCTTTCGTCTGGTGGCAGGTAGATGCAGGATAGTGTGACAGTGTACCAACCGAAATACGGATAGCTACTGCCTGCAGATTGGTGTTAAGGCATACTGACAAAGATGGAATGTGATGGGCCACTAAAATTGCAACACAACCACTTGCACAATCGTGATTAGTACAGTCTTTCGGTGGATGCTATACTTCTTAACGAGAACTTATCAGGAGTAAGGTCGTTTCCTGGAGCGCAAGGCAGGATGGGCTGAAGGAGGATATTATAGACCTGATATCAGCAAGATTGTGGCAGAGACCACAACATTTCCATTGAATTATTGATTGGAACATTAAAGGAGTTAATTGGGAGGGAGAATCGGAGTTCTCCCTTTTTTATTCTTTGGTAATTTTTCATTTGGTTGTGAGGCAGTATTCCTCACTTCCATCTCTTCAGAGCTGTCAGCAGATACCTCTGTTCGCTCCTGGCTGGTGTCTTTTGCCATTGGCTTTTCGATTTCAAGGCGTTTCTTCCGTTGTTTCTTGGAGATATTGCTTTTTGATGTGGATTGTTGGGGACTAGTTGTTACTGACAGAATGGTACTTGTAGATGATATTTTTGGTGCTCTCTGAATGGTTGAAAGACTACAGATCTTTCTCATCCATACTGCAAATGATTCGGCGGGTAGGCAGGAGATTTCAGTTTGAACACCGATGGAGTTGATGTTTTTAGTCTTCACTGCAGCTGCAATCGTCTTCGCCAGATGAAATGGGGCGACTTGCTTGCGAGCCTCGGCATACGAGATATTCTGGGTAACTCGTGTTGACTGAATGTCTTTCTCGATCTTCTAGGTAGGTCAGGATCGAGAGTATGCCAATGGTTTCCACCACAGTTAATGCAACATAGTCCGCCAGTGCAGTTTGCATCACCGTGGTTGTCCTTGCCACAATTGAAACAGGTGGCTTTTCCATGACAAGCTTTTGCTCCGTGATCGTATAGCTTAATGCAACATAGTCCGCCAGTGCAGTTTGCATCACCGTGGTTGTCCTTGCCACAATTGAGACAGGTGGCTTTTCCATGACAAGTTTTTGCTTCGTGATCGTATAGTTGACAGTTGAAGCATCTTAGGGGATTAGGAACGTACACTCTGACTTTACAATGTAAATAACCTGTGTTGACGAAGTCTGGCAGCTGAGGGTATTGAAGGTCAAAATAATGTTTCTTGTAGGGATTTGCTTGCCGTCATGACGGATGGTAATGCGACGGACAGTAGTTACACCGGCAGAGGCAAATCCCTGTAATTATTCCTCATCAATAACACCCATTAGGTCTGGTTCACTAATCACCCCCTCATGATGTATTAAGGGTTTTGTGCAGGTAGAATGACACTGGCTTATCTGCTAGACTTTTTGATTGTAAGAAGACACCAGCCTTGTTGTGGTGCACTTCTAATAGATGATCTCCTGAATGAAGCTTCTTAATGTGCTGAACATCTGATGAAATGCCATGAATGGCTTTTTCTATAAAGAAAGGGGACAGTTTCCCCAGTAGCACATCGGACTCAGAATGAGCAATTATAAAGCAAGTAGGAGGTTTATCACCAGATGATGCTATGCTAACGCTCGCTACTTTGACTTTGATGCGGGCTCTCTTAGATACAGGACCCGGTGTCTTTGTTTGGTTTTCGTTTAAGTTTTAATTTGAGTTTTCATCCATGCGAGGTTTTAAACTGGCAGGTGTGAAATGACAATGTGGGCATGGCCCGCCTGTACCCTCACAATGTCCCGGAAGTTTCCCCTATCTGCCAAGAATCGACCAATCTTTGGACAGGCACCGTTCAAGACTTGTTTTTCTCCGCCATTCATCTTCTGCACTTGATTAATTTAAACTGAAGAAAGCAGATAATGTCACTACAGGTATAACTGCATTTCTGAAATGTGAAATGACAATGTGGGCATGGCCCGCCTGTACCCTCACAATGTCCCGGAAGTTTCCCCCATCTGCCAAGAATCGACCAATCTTTGGACAGGCACCGTTTAAGACTTCTTTTTCTCCGCCATTCATCTTCTGCACTTGATTAATTTAAATTGAAGAAAGCAGATAATGTCACTACAGGTATAACTGCATTTCTGAATGATGATGGTTATGCAACTGCTGAAGTAAGCCTTTCCAGCTCTTAAAAATTCAATAAATTTTTAAGAGAAGTTGCAATAACCAAATGCCTGATATTGGCCTTTCTAGCTATCAGAAATGCAACAATTTAAATGCAATAATTTAATGTTTAATTGGTTGGTTGTTTTAAATTTAATAGCATAAGAGCCTTGTAGGTCAAGTTGCAGCAAGTGTATAAACTCTAAAAATAAAAGTAAAACAATGAAGAATAAATAATAAATAAAATAATTTAAAATTTCTGTTATGATGATAATTCTTAATGCATATTTATAAAAAATAAATCAGTTCCTAAGAATCAAATTATAAAATTTATTGCACTATTTTCAGAGAAAATAATCAATTGTCAATACTATAATTATAGAATAAAACGAAAAATCCATTAAATAATCAATGGTTATTACAAGAAAATTTCATAAGATTGAATATCTGCCATTTTCTTTAATGTATTCTGGAGCATAAACTTATGTAAGCTCTTCTGGATCATAAAGTTATGTAGCAGGCTTCCGGTAGATTTACTGAGAGATAGTGTCACAAAGTCCATCATTGTCATTACGTGCTCTTGCTCTGTTTTAGGTCGTGGAGAAACTCTTCGGCTGAATCACCACTATAAGGATAATTGCGCATCTTAGTGATCATTTCGCTAATTTCTTCATAAAGGCCACATGAAAACAGCTCTTGCTAGAATGGTTTGCGAGAATGATGTCAACATACAATGGGACAAAGCGAGGGTGATAAAGTTACTGAAGAGGAAGATAGAATGTCAGCAGAAACTCTCCAGATAATAAAAAGCAATAGGAAAAGAACGGCAATGACAATATTTCACAGACGGCCCCAAAGGTGGATATATGCTATAACAAAAAAGTTGACAAACAGTTCAAACTTAATGTTTGTTATACGATAGATTGTTTTTTGATATAAATAATACAGGGTGTCCGAAAAGTAACTTTACACTTTTAGAAAATTATTAAAAAGATAAAACGAAGGATGTGCTATTAAGATTTTTTGCATTCAATAAAGAAATTATCAAAGCTTTTATTAAATGAAGTGGACACTATATGGCACCCATGATGGCGCCAAATATAGATCTCTTCTCAAAATGGCTTCATTGCAGGAAATGGCGCAAGTTGTAGTGTGCTTTATCAAATTTAAATCTGCAACTCAGGTATAACGTAAATTTCGGTCTGCATATGATCGAAATCCGCATTCAAGACCGACAATTTATGAATGGCATAAGAGATTTATGACAACAGATAGCGTTTTGCCAAAAGCGAAATCTGGTCGGCCTAGCAGAAGGTCCGATGATGTTGAATGAATTCAAGAAACTTTTCATCGTAGTCCTATTTTGCCAAAAGCGAAATCTGGTCGGCCTAGCAGAAGCTCCGATGATGTTGAATGAATTCAAGAATCTTTTCATCGTAGTCCTCGTAAATCGATTCATTTGGTGGCCCATAAATTACAAATACCTAGATCAACTATGCATGATTTAGTGTTGAAAAATCGAATTACAGCGGCCATCGAGACTGTCGATTCTGTAATGCTTCACAGACCCTGCTTGAAATCTCTTACTGACTCAACGTGTTGCGTGCAACTAATGATGTAGGAATTGAATGAAATTGAGAATTGTCAAAAAAACCTTTGATACTTTCTTTATTGAATAAAAAAACCTTAAGTGCATATCTTTGTTTTTTTAATGATTTTCTAAAAGTGTAAAGATACTTTTCGGTCACCCTGAATATTTATTATATGTTATTTAAATTTTATGAAAAGTTAGATTAATTATTTTCCGACATTAGGCTTAGGTTGGTTGGTTGATTGGTTTTAATGGCACAAGGGCCTCAGAGGCCAAGCTGCGCCAGGCACAGGGTAAAACTTAAAACAAAAATAAAATAAAAATGTATTTAACGAAATTTTATGCAACAAACAAGATAACAAATAAAAAGAAAACTAAACAAGGAAAAATAACCTATGGTGTAAATGGCCAAAGATAACATTTCAAAGAAAATCAATAGAGGGGGAAAAAGACAAATAAATATATACATAAAATACTATAAAACGTCATATTCCAAATAAAATAGCTAACAATCATGTAAAGTAATAATTAAATATGATGTAAGACAAAAATTTCCGATAAAAAGGCAGACCTGAAGAATTAAAATCTTTGCCAATAAGGACCGTAAGATTAAAAGAAGACTGATTAAAGTGCCGTAAACGCTCGGCACTGAAATAAGGACACTCGCTAATTTAGCGACTATAAGAAGTATTGATATTTTAAATGTATTCTATGTTCTATTGTTCTATTTTCAATTTTTAACATTATGAGTTGATGATGGTTAATAAAATAACCAAAAGTAGTTCTAATTGATTTGTTTTGATCTGATTTTATTTGAACATCGTCTACCGACTGCTATTAGTGCTTAGAAAAGACGTTTTGTTTCTAAATTTCATAAAAATACAAGAAATAAGACACATTAAAAGTTCTCATAAGTTTGGATGGTTGACATTTTTGAACTGTAACTAGCAGATCAAATAATGCAACTTTAATATCACTTATATTGCAGATTATCACCACTAAATTTTATGAAAAACACTCTAGAAGAGTCCTGATTTACAAGTGTTGTTAACTAAGCTTCTGCATTATTCATCTTGCATTTTTTAATGTTTGCCATAAAATAGCTGTAAATAAAATAATTTTAATATTTACAACCATTTTATTACAAAAAAAAAAGTAACATGAAGCGAACAATTTCCTTTTAAATTATACAACAACAAATTATTATATTCAATAAATAAGTTCAGTCTGAATAAAAGAATGTATATCATGTTAACATAATCAAATCCAGTTTAATAAATTAAAGCTTTCTGCATTATCTGAGTTTTTGATTATCTGAAGTTCCCACAATCCACATTAATCTCAGATAATCAGAAATTTACTGTAATTAGTTCAAAAATTATTACTAAGAATACAGATAAGCAACATTACAGTAATTGTATATACCTCACTTTCCTTCAGAATGTAGGCTCAAATTTTTCAACATGCAATCTTTGGATAGATGATGCATGGAATGCCTGTTCAGAAATAAAAAATCTAGTTGACAGTAACTGGAGTCTTAGAGTCGGTTCCACCAACATTGTATAACACTACTGTCAGTAAACGACATTGTCAGTGTAACAATGATCAGTAACAACAGATCGTTCCACCAAAATTTTTTGTTAGCGATGGTTACTGACAGCGAAGAGCTGACACTACGATTGTTATTCATGTTCCTGGTAAAATGCCTATTGGTCAAATTAAAGCACGTGGTAAGAAATGACGCTTAGCAACACGTGACAAAACAAGATGGCTAATGTTGAAAGTAAACGACATCGTTAGTCTGATAATTCAAAATAATTTTAGATGGCGAATTTTCCGAGATATATGGTTTGTTACTAAAGGTGAGATTGCTATATTTATTATAAATATCTTTCCGAATATTTGTTGAAAAATGAAAATATACGATTCATTAGTAAAGATTTATTTCGAAAACAACCGTATATCTTGGAAAATGCACAGTTCCTTTGAAAAATTAATTTATATAATCTACGATCTGTATTATTTTTAAGAAGATAATATTCATGTATGAAGATAATATTTATGCATGTATTATTAACAACTTATTTTAAAATGATTAAACACGTCGCATATATAATTATAATTTGGTAATTTGAAAAGCAAATAAAATTCACTATTATTAAATTCAGATATTCAAATTTGTTTTGTTTTTGTAGTTATTATTATTATTATTAGCATAACTCAACAGATATATCGGACTAAAGTAGGTTTTGCTGTGTTTGAATACTCTGACATCGGTCTTAACAGTGATCGAGACCAATGTTACATATTGACATCACTGTTAGGCTTAACAATGATTGGTGGAACAGAATTTCCCTAACACCACTCAGTGACACCGTTGTTAAAGTAACAACGCAATGATGGAACCGGGCCTTAATCTGTATAATCAAATCTTTAGAACTATAAACAAGACATCCATAGTCAAGGTTACGTTAATTAGATTACGCCGCCATATCCTCATGGGATATACTGTATCTGGCGGCGGCCACTTGTAGAGTCCATCACAGGCTGGCCAACACCCGTGATGGGGTCAACCAGATGGTTGAAGGATGGGGTTCAATGGGCCGGGCCCGGACCCCTCCTGAAAAACTGGAGGTGTGGGATCCGGATTTGAACCCGGATCCTCCAGGGTAGTAAGCCAAAGCTTTACTACGCGGCCATCCGGCCGACACATCCATAGTCAAGCTTTGATTACATCACTGACTAGTAGATTTGGAATAATGAACATCAATCTGCCTCATGACAGGGAAGAAAGACTAGGAATGCTCATTGCTCATCACTTTTAAAATGAAGCAGGTCAATATAGAAACCTTGCAGTTAAAAAAAAATTGTAGAATGATACTCAGTTATCATATCTATAAGAACAAACATGGATGAAGACAGATGCAATGAAACAAAAGTGTAAGCGACCCATTTTTTAGTTTTACAAAAACCAATTTTTTAAAGTCAAAATATAATTCAGTTCAAAAGAACTGCAGCTATATCTAAATTCAAATTAAATTTACCAACAAAAAAATTTAAACAGAATCAATCTTAATAGCATTTCATTGCTGAGTGTAGAATTATTTGCAGATTGTTAATATTTAAAATAAGATCAAATTTAAAATAGTCTTACAGTACACTATTCTACTACAAGGT
>AYEL01056860.1:0-12856 GCA_000484575.1 Olivierus martensii | reverse complement strand
GACCAACGTGATTCTAATAAGCGGCGCTTACTGTATTTATGATAAAAAGTAATAATGTAAGACTTCTTATTGTAAATATTAAAAAAAAAGTAAATCATAAGTAAGATAAACTGTTTATTCAAAAACACTTTGAACTATCTTTGTAGCCTGCTTCAGTTAAAAAAACCAAAAACGTTTTTGAATAAACAGTTTATCTTACTTATTTGGCATATACCGTAGTTTATTTTTATTTAGTAAAAAGTAATAATTGAACCAACTGTAATATAAAAGTAATAATTGAACTGCTACATAGCAATTTATTCAGAATTTTGGTACAAAAAAATCTATTCATGAGAGTTAATATTTATTGAAAAATGAAATAATGTTTAAGGAGTATTCAATTATTACATAAGTATTTTAAGGAGAGAGAGGTTAAATAAAATATTCTGATTTCTTTCATAGGGGACAGAGGGGTTGTCTCAATGCTATGTAAGATTTAAAAAATTTAAAAATATAATTCATGCACTAGAATTATTTGTACAATATACATGTACTATATTATAAACTAGTTATATTTTAAATTTTTCTATTATATTAATATTTATTGCTGCCTTTTAACATTAAAAACCCTAAACAGTTACAAAAAACATCATAGCAGTAATTTCAAAATTACTGCTATTATGTTTTTTGAATTTAGTGCAATCTGCTTGTTTTTCCAATGTGATGTTTAATGTATGGATTTTATTAATTATACATTAACTGATATATTATTATAAAGCAGCAAAATTTTTATTTTTTGCAGCTTTCTAATAATGAGTTTTCAAAGAGTGAAAATAGGCAATTTTATCATAAATAAATATTACTAAACTAAATACAGTAAAAATATGGTGGAAGATATAAATTTGATGTAGGAAATTTTCAATATAATTTATTCCATAACAATTTTTGCTAATTGCTATTCTACTTTTAAGAAAATATATGCCAACACTTTTATTATTTACTTAGTTTTTGCAATAATAAAATGTTCATATTTCAAATTGTTCATTAAGTAGAAAATCAGATAGAAAATTAAAGACTAATGAACAGTGCCAGCACTGATTTATGAAGCACTTTTATGCAGATGGCAGAAACCAACATTGACAGAAATTGATTTCACACTCATGCAATAATTTATTTAGTTCTCGAAACTACATTATTATTTTACAATACAATTTTTGTATTAAATATTTATAATCTAGTGTCATTTTTTTAATTTTGGAAATTAAAAATTTGTTTCTATAACCTAATGTAAAATATTAATTACTTTTAAAAAAATTAATAATTTTTTTGACGTGAATTTTTTCCAATCATATTTTGGTGCCCCTATAATTTAGTGCCTTTGTGCAGTGCACAACATGCACACCCACTTCTGCTGGTCCTGTGCAGAAAAGAGTGATGTACAGGAAAACTGCAATGCAGATAAGCATACAACGAGATAAAAATGATTCGTCTCTTACCTTTCTGTAGAAAACGGAACTTCGATATTGGTGAATCTGTGGTTTATTTCTGTTTAGCATATATGCTTCTGATCCAAGAGCTTCTCGTATATATGTAACAGGATTCGTTCCGACTTAGAAGCTTCTAGAACAGGAATTTTCCATCATGTGCAATCATTCCTACTTTGGGAACTTTCCTTTGAGTGCGGAATGTCATTCGAGTGACACGTGGACAAACCTTAATAGTGTAAAAAATAAAATCATTAATGTCGGGAAGAATTAAGAGTAAAATAGGAAACCCTTTCGGATGACTTACCTGGTATTCGCCATTTTGCAGGCTGACTTCGGTAGTTTGATAAGCGTAATCGGCTTCTATGTAGTCCTGTGTATAACGTACGTTGGGACTGTGCACTTTAACACCAGTCATCTTGGCTTATTTCTGTAAAAAAACAATAGAAATGAGAGGAAAGCTAGATGTCTGCTGCAGAAAAGAGTGATGTACAGGAAAACTGCAATGCAGATAAGCATACAACGAGATAAAAATGATTCGTCTCTTACCTTTCTGTAGAAAACGGAACTTCGATATTGGTGAATCTGTGGTTTATTTCTGTTTAGCATATATGCTTCTGATCCAAGAGCTTCTCGTATATATGTAACAGGATTCGTTCCGACTTAGAAGCTTCTAGAACAGGAATTTTCCATCATGTGCAATGAGTGTGGCTTGATTGGTCGGCCAGCCGTTGCTTGGCAACTAGTCGATGTCCTAGCTGTTCCGTTTGTTCATGTTTCGATTTTCTTTTTCTGAAAATGTTATCTCCCAATTAATTATAAAAATAAAAATAATAGATTTTATCTGCAATTTATTATTTTTTACTTACATAAATAAATTTATTACGATTATTTCAACATTTGAAATTATGTTTATCAAAAATTAACGAAAAAAAATAATACCAAATCTTTAAATAGCAAGTAGACACGTTTTTCTTCTTTTTATATACGTAACGCATAAGAAGAAATTTGAAAATTAATAATCTTTAAAATTTTAGGGGAAATAAACAGTCGTCCCTTCGTAATTATATTTTGATTTGTAATATTCACTTACTATAACAAACGAAATTTTTTTGATACTTTATCAATAAACCAATCACAATTACTGGAAATTAATGAGCAGTTTATGGTGCCATTAATTTTTATCCAAACTGTTTCAAGGTCAGATAACATTTTTTACTTTTGTGTTATGTAATCGTCAATAACAATCGATATCGATTTTAGTAAAACGTTCTTCCTGCGAATACATTTAAGTGGCTAGCTAAACTAATGACTTAGTGATTAATTGGATTTGCTACTTGAGTGGATATAAATGTCATAAGCCTATATTATCAGAATTAAAACGGAAAAGGAAGAATTCTATATCTTTAAATATACCTCAACAACTTACAGTTACATCAAGAACCTGTACTCTGTACGCAATTCTTCTTTGTCAACAGTATACAGTACATTAATGTAACAGCAATCAATGAAGGTTGCCTAACAGAAATTTCGTGTATATATACATTTTAATCATTTATTATTAAAAAATAGAGCAGTTTAGTTATTTCCTGTTCGTTATGGAAACTGGTTCTTGCGGTGGGATTGCATACATTGCAAAGCCCAGAAAAAGTGATACCGATCGACAGGGGGAGTCGAGACACGCAAAATATCCATAGTGAACTATAGGTCAAAGGTCAAAGGTGAACGAGATATACACGAAAGTTAAACGGTGCATACGGTTTGACGTTGCGCCTGGCCTCGCTGCGGTGCGCGGCGCGGCGCGACACGTCCCGTTCCTTGTACTGTTATTTATGCCATCTAGACGCTTGTATATCTCGTTAACCTTTGACCCCTAGTTCATTAGGAATATTTTGCGTGTCTAGACTCCCCTCTGTCGATCGGTACCATTTTTGCCTGGCTTTGCAATGTATGCAATCTTACCGTTTTCGCTTTCAAAATTTAAATTTTGAATATAAAATGTTTCTCTGTTGCCAGACGAGGGGATTCTGTTAATACCAACATTTTAGGTGGTTTAAAAAATAATTTATTTATGTTAATAAATGAATGAATTAAATAATAATTATTATTAAATATTTTTGTTAATAGGATATTTTATAGATAGCGATATTCAAACCTGTAAAAGATTCTTTACCTTTGTACTTGTACTTTTATTTCATCGATTGTTCCGATAAAAGTTAGGTCAAATAAACTTTCTAAGGTACTTTTCCATTTTAAATATCAATAAATATTACTGTATATAGTAAACTATTTCTTTATTAATACATATTGAGTCATAACAATAAATCTTATCTGTAATTTTTTTTTTTCTAAAATCAGAAGCTGAAAATCCAACTAACATACAGTAGATGTATATTTACCTTTTGTAGTTTGAAATTTAAAATTTATAACTGTAATATGGCTTCCATCTTGTAATTGTGCCCGCTCTGCATTACAGGCGGGCACCACTATAAAGTGGAAGCCGTTTTGAAGTGTTAGTATGAAGTTTCATTCTTATAAATAAATAAATTACCATTTGTTTGGGGGCGCCTATTTAAGCTTTGTAGTCCGGCGACGTCTGCCCTAGCGCCGGCCCTGATTATAAGTATCAGTGTGATAATTATTGTTTTAATGATTCAATAGAGCATGCGATTTAATAAAAACTAAATTCTATAGTTGTGATATTGATCGATTTCATTCATACAAATGGTTTACATAGGCTATTCATAAACCCTAAGCATAATTCAACACCTTTCTTTGATAAAGCCAATCAAAACAACAAATTACACGAACAAGTGATATAATTTTATTGAACTTATAATGACTGTCAACGAACTATTATAATTCTGGTATTATATATGCTATTAATATATATACTGGTCAGTACCGACTCTAGAGCTTTTAGCGCCCCGAGCGAAATTTTTTTTGCGACCCTCAAGTCGTAAGTTTTGATGGTGAGCCGACAATTATTTTTTACTCATAACTTAAACGGGCTCCGCGGTCGCCTAGTCCTCTCATCATTTAAATTATGTGCAAAAAATAATTGTGTCTTACTACAATAATAATAATAAAATACAAAATGCGTCAGCGTCCTGAGCGGGCGCTCAGCTCGATCGTATGTTGCGCCGGTCCTGATACTGGTATTATTAATGATAAACAAAGATATTTAAATAATGACGTAATAACAATTAAACTACTGTATTTGAAATATGTTATTAAAATTCTATAAGATAATAATTAATTTTATAGAAATATTACGCATTTTTTGAGAGATATTTTTAGGATACAAAATAATGTTGATAATTAATAATTACATTAATATTCCAGGGAGCCTATTCTGAATGGTGAAATCAGCGTACGACATTCGACTCACATTGCATGATGGGATAAAAGTTACGTCATTTCGAAACTGTTTTCGTTTGTTGCTATTCTGATGGATCACTTCCTCTGTTTTCGAAATCTCAAGGTTCGACTTCATATTCTATATTATTTCGCCACTTGATCGACTAATGTAATAAGACAAGTACATTCGAAATATGGAAGGACGACATGTTTTATTGCATCTACGTGATCCCAAACTGGCGGCCCGTAAAGCAATTTGCGGGACGGATGGGCCCGCAAACGTCTATGCTAATTAATTTACGTAATTACGTCAATTAATTATTTAACGTAACTTACCTAACGTAATTACGTTTCATTCTTTTTTTACGTTTTTACGTTAATTAATACGTAATTACGTAAACATTTCGTTATTTACTTACATACGTACGTACGTAAACGCAATTTACGTAACGTACGTTAATTTATGTAAGTTACGCTACGTAATTTACGTATTACATAATTCCGTACGTAACTTAGTTACGTATTACGTATACATTAACGTACGTACGTATTACGCTATGTACGTATTATTTATACTTAATACGTACGTTACCTAATTTAGGTGCGTTTAAGGTTACCGTTTTAGGTGCGTTTTTAAACGTAATTTAGGTGCGTAAACGTTTAAAAACGTAGCATAACCTAAATTATTATTACGTTATTACGTTTATTATTACATTTATTACGTTCACGTAAATTACTCTACGTAAACGTAAATTACGTACGTACGCTAACATATACATAATACGTAACTAAGTTACGTACGGGATTACGTAATACGTAAACGTACGTAAACGTAATAAATAGTATAATTTTATATTTAGTAGCATAATTTACGTAAACGTAATAAATAACGTAAATTAGCGTAATTTACGTTTATTTATTTGTTTTAAATGTAATGTATTTACATTGCATTTATTAAGTAATGTATTTTACATTACATTACTTAATAAAAATATTTAAAGAAAATAGATATATTAAGCTTGCATTCATTAATTTTGTTTTAAATTTAGAATTATTCAACAATTTTCTAATATTAATATGCATAAGTGAAGTTTGTAAATCTATCAATAAAATAATTCGGTCATTTTCTCCCATAAACGTTGTTTATCGTTTATCATAAAACTATTACTTAACTTTTTTGTAATTAAATTTCTATTTTCGTTTAAAGTCTTTACATAATTCTTTTTGTTAAGTTGTAACCACAACCTTGATATCGAGTTGCTTAATCTCAGTAAAAAACTCTTCTATTGGCTGAGAACTAACGGAAGTGTAGAATCCTAGAACCCAGGCTACTATGTAAGATCGAATCTCACAAACTCATTATTCAGAATAGCAATTTAGCTCACTTGTCAGATGCGATTTCTGATGGCCGATGGTGAAACGCGTCGACTCCTGACGTCACAAATCGGATCCGGTTTTACTCGACATTGAGAATAGAGCCCCAGTTGTCCAATCACAGAGGCTGTTAAATGCTAACATATTTATCAGATTTTTGATGTATTGTATTTTCTATGTTTTTATAATCGTATAATTGCGTTGGCAATAATAAAACGGTAATAAAATAATAATACTGTATATGAATCATCATTAACATTTTGCTTATTATTTTTAACAGCGTCGGAATGTTGGTCTGTTCTATAACAATAATTACTGCCTACAACAACATAAAATTCAATAATAAACAGTAAGATCATGTTAAATACAAACACACATTTATCGTATTTCAACTCACTGCATTATTTTGTTAAACAGATTTTTAAATTTATATTTATGAATATTCAAACTATTAATTAATACTCTATTTTGTTCAACTGATATTTATTAATAAACCGGATGTTCTATCTGGAGAGATGATAGAATGTCATCCTCATATAATTCATCATAATAACACTATACGTGATTTATATGTGAAAAGAGACATTAAGAACATTCGAGTGAAGATTTATAAACATTACAACTTTATTAAAAGATTAAATTAAATAAAACTACGCCCAAAATCATTATTAACTGAATTTTTATGATAATTATGATTGATGGAGAAAAGCAGCTTAAATGTTTTTGACATTAATTTTATGTTACCCGAAAATACTGTCAAGACAGGCATCATTCTAAATCGCTGTAATTCTGTTAATATTTGGTTTCCAAAAGTATCAGATTCACTACTGTAAATCAAAACAGTTGTTATTCCATCCATTCAGGGCCGGCTTAACCCAGTAAACAGACGATGGGTCACATCGGGGCGCCTTAGGAAGGAGGGCGCCAAAATTATCATTTTCTCAATACTGGCAAGGGTTCTGAGTAAATGCTATAATAAAACTGCATCGGGGCACTGGGACCCCTTTATCCGGTACTGCTGTCACTAATATTTAAGCAATATAAATTGAAAAATAAAAGGGACTTTTCATATTCCGCTAGCGCTCAATATAATATTTCTGGCAAGAAAATCTTATAAAACACAGTAAATAATTTGCAGCCGTTAACAGTTTATGATCTGATAAAATTAATTAGTGAATGTACTTGCAAAATAGATATAATTGATGATTCAGACTGTAGCGCAAAATATGCATTTATGACAAATTATCCAATCTAACGGATAGTGAATGGCTTTCGAAAATTAAATTTTGAACCTAAGATATCTATGCTGTATTAAACTAATAAAAATTATTCATATAAATTTTAAAATTTATATTTATATCTAAAATTTATAATGATAAAAAATTTTCTTCTCAGCATCCAGTTTTTTTTTATTTGGCTAAATTTAGGTCAGTAAAAAATTAATTACTTTGATTATCTGTCAATTTAAATTATCGTCTGCTTATTTCTTATTTTTCTAATGACGTAGAAATATGGCGGAAGAAAGAGGAAATATATCGAAGTTTCACAAGCTGCTATAGCCTATTATAAGCAGAAGCTATCGATTCAAATAGTAAATGACAGACGTTGAAAGTAAGTTAGTGTTTATATTTAAACTAATTATGATAAAATTGATAGATGACAATGAAATCATTAGGAAATTGGTGTCTAGTGACGCCATTATCTTTCATTATAACATCACTATTACAACATATTGCATCACTATATTCATGTTATATTCATTATAACATCACTAGATATACCAATTTTACTAGAAAAATCCAATTTAAAAGAAAATGAAAGAAGTGTTTCTGTAGTTGCAATTAATTTTAATTGTTCTCTGGCTTAATAGAAGTAAGTAAAAATGTTCAGATTGCTTAGTGAACTTACTATAGCTAGAAATGAAACCAAAATAACGTATATAGCTAAGCAAAAACTCTGCAATGCAAAATCAAAAACTTCATTAAAAAAAGAAAATAATAAAAAGAAAAGCCAAGTAGAGATTTGATCTCATTGTTATCAATAAAAATCTCGTGAGAAACCTTAAACATTTTGAAGTAGAATGTTTTGATATAAAATTAATTGAATTTCGATAAGTGATTCAAAATATTTAAAATGGTTATACATGAAGAGTATTGTATTTAAACCATTTGAGCTTGAAAGTAATATGAAATTTATTTTTCAATTAAATGAAATTCTCTCTCTAATTTATGAAATTTTTTGTTTTGTAAAACATTTTCCCAATATTTATAATGCTTTTTTTTCCAATTTTCGAAAAGTTTACCTAATAGAATTTTTTTCAATATTTCAAAATGTTGCTATTCATTACGCAAAGTTTATTACTGTATAATCTTTGCAATGTTTGTGATAATTTATGCCAAACATGGTAAATTGCCAATCAAGTTGTAACAAATGGCTTATTTTTTTTTTTCATGAAACCCTGATGAAGGGGTACGCGAGAGGAAAAACATTGGGAACCGCTGATCTAGAACAGGGGTTCTCAATCTGAGGTACGGTAAGCTTTTCCAGGGAGTACGGGTAGCAGATAAATAAATATATTATGCTATTAATATATTCAAAAAGAATGACATAACTATTATGTTATCAACATTTTCTGGCTATTCCAGTGAGGTTGCATAGATATTTTTCTAACTGCAGGGTCCAATAACTCAAACTACCCGCTTACGATTCAAAATAGCTAGTGAAATTGCCAAATAGGCGCCCCCTCGAGGTTCGCCTCCGCGGCATCTGCACCTCCTGCGCATGCGCATGGGATACCGGATAATTTACTAAAAGCCAAGGGGGTACGGGGACCAAAAAGGCTGGGAACCTCTGTTCGAGAATATTTAATTGAATTCTATTACAATTGTGTTTTAAATTACTGATAAATTTTATTTTTATTTAATACTATTAATTAAAATTACATAACCGCTAGCTAAAGGCCCAGTGCTGTCGGATATTTTTACTAGTTTACTTAGTTAATCCTAACTCATATATAACTCTTATCAAAAAGTTCTTGGAGAATTAGTCGTCTATATTTTTGATATTGTTAATTGATAATACATATAATCGATGATATACGATTATGGATCCTTTTTCCTCCTAATATCAATTCCTATTCTATAATTCATATCAACTCTTTTTCCCGAAAGACCGAACACTGGATTCTATTATTGCCAGTCCTTCTGATGTCCATAAATCCGAAAGTTTGCACAACATAAGTTAATGAATATAACCAAGGAAAAACTATTACAAAATTTTAACTTGAAAGACGAGTGGGATGAACCGACATCCATTCAAAAGTAAATACTCGTAGAAAAATCAATAGAAACTAAATTTATTGCGTTTCTTTTCTTCTCTCCTGATTTTAGATGGATTTGGAAAGAAGCCAATTCGGAGCACTTAACCTTTATTTATTATATCGCATAAATAGAAACCTCTTCTATATTTACCATCAAAAATATATTATATTAGAGAAGAGATGATAATTGGCTAATATTATTTATTAAAAAAGTATATATGCATAGGAATACCTGATATAAAATTTAAAATTTTAATAAGATTATTTCTTCTCAGCAAAAATTGGCCATTAGATAACTCTGTTATTCTCATTTTCAGTAGATTCTCAAACTGAGATATGCAAAATTTGAAAAATTAATAAATATGTTGGTGGCACAGTAAAATATGCACGCAGCAGTCGCTTTGAAACGCAACAATATCGCTCATTCCATCAATCCAATAACATTAATAAAAAAATAAATCATTTATTTTTATGATAACATTAATAATTAACGAAAATTGGTATTTATTATTTTATAGTTATTTTAGGTATGTGTATATATATTTTTGCCTTATTTTGATTCTGGATAATCGCCAGCTTCTAAATGAAGATGCTCAATCTCCTCGCTGACACTGACCTTGAAAATTTGCATGTAGAATATTTGCAGGGCCGGCGCCAGTAGGCAAAAACAAATCCGGCGCCCATAAGATTTATACTTTTTAATATAGGTTAGGTTGGATTTAGTTAAGCCATCTTATCATACATGGAGGATACTATATCTGGCGGCGGACAATTTTTAAGTCCATCAAGGCTGGCCAACATTCGTGATGGGATCAACGGAAAGCTGAAGGATGAGATTCAACAATTGGACCAGAGCTCGGGGTGTATCTGAGTGCCTAGCAGGATGGTATTTCCTATACTTCGCTTATTTTTTTAGTATATTAGATGTTTTCGATTGGATATAAGAGCGGTGAAGATTAAGCTACAAAATAAAATTTTCTCAGTTAAATTTATTTAAAAAATTGGCACTATACATTGTATATAACTAATGTCATTAAATCATTTATAGTGTGTAATTAAAATATATTTTAAACTTTAATATAATAATAATATATCGAAACATTCTACCAATTTGCATTCTACTAAAGTCAAACAACCCCTAGTGGAAACGTTTAGAATTACACTGCAATTATTAATAACTAGTATATAAGCCTATCTACGACAGGCATAGATGAGCCACATCTCTTCAAGAGACACAAATATTTATAGCAGCTTGATCGCTGTATCTTTCTTCTCAATAAATGATACTGTTTTTCAAGCTGTTTATTCAGAAAAAATATGGCGAATTGAGGCTCTGCTAGAAGCTATTACATCAAGGATAGCAGATTATTTAGAATGGAGTCGACACCACGGGCTCATATGATTAAATACTTTTCAAAGAATTGTACCCTCATTTGAGTCCAGGACCTCTGCATGGAAAGTCATAGTTTTTCCAGGAAGTCAATCCGGCCGAAGATGCAAAAAGTTGGACTAAAAATATTCAGTTCATTATAATGGATCTGTCATTTTAAATTCGAAAAAGTACCGTCAGAATTGTAATCTGTAGTTCCAAAAACCTCCATATATCGATTTTCGTCAAAATAGGATTAACATTAAAAATCCGTCAAATTAAGGCCACCATTTTTATGGCTCCGTTTTGCGTATAAATTTTTTCAATCAATATGTGAAGGTATTTTTTTTACAGCACGAAACATTGAACTGTTTGAGAAATAACTATTTTTAAGCTTAAAATGAATATTGGAATTTAGTTTCTCCTTTTTTCTATCACTTTGGGATGAAACTTCGAGTTGCCATATTTTTTTGAACCAGTTCAGTGGTCCCTTATAACATCTCCAAATTTCAGTTTTCTAGGTCATAGGGAAGTATTCAAATTCGTGCGAACATACATACATGGTATGTAAGTGTTTTATAATATATATATATATATATATACAGTGGATTCCGCTTAATTGGGCCACCAGTTAATTGGGAGGATTATTAAGAAGTGTTTAAAAGTAATATATATATACAGTGGATTCTATACAGTGGATTTCGCTTAATTGGGACACCGGTTAATTGGGACAGCCGTTTACATTGCAATACAGTAGGTCCTCATTTAATATTGTCCAAGTTAACACAAAACAGTCGATTCTGCTTAATTGGACCACCAAGAGAACTGGCTGAGCAGGGCCATAGAAAACTGAAAATGTTACCAGAGATTATTATTAATACAGTGGATTCCGCTTAACTGGGGCAACGCATAATTGCGAACAATATATATATAGTGGATTCTGCTTAATTGGGCCAAATCTCAAGAATTCTATATATATAGTAGATTCCAGTTAATTGGGTCAAATCTCAAAGAACAGAACACCAAACTAATAAACTAATACATAATTTAAACGCTTAATTGGGACAGTAGCAAAAAAGGAATTTTCAATTTTTGATATGTTTAGGATTTTTCGAAAGTATGGCAACACTACGTACACTAATACTTGTTGTGCCTACGTACACTAATACTTGTTGTGTGCTTTCTTAAAAAATCCTTATATGAAAAATATAACATTTTATTGTACCGGTAATTTTTCAGGTTAAACTTTTCTACAATACAATACAGATAATACAATGGAGCGGGTCGTTTCTTCGCGTCCTATTACATACACATCGTCGACACACTGTTGCTGACTAATATAATCATCCATTTTTTAGTAAAATTATAAATAAATATCATCGTTGATAAATAACACTACTGTATTCGGCAACACTAGCGTAATGAGAATCAGTTATCTATCGTCGTGAGTCTGGCAAGTGTGCGTCTACTTAAGAGTCTACCGTTACTGTACCTAGCGATATTCATTTACAGTGTCGATTTTATTTAAAATTTTTAAATCTTTGCCAAGATGCCAAGAAATGATTTTACACTTTCGAGTAAAATTGCTTTGCTGGATAAAATTAAAAGCCAGCCATTTAATACAAGCCATCGTAGACTCCTGATATAACTGGTGTACCAAAATCTACCATAGTGCGTTTTCTACAACAAGAAAATCAACTGCGTGAGGAGTGGGCATTACAGAAATAAATTTTGGGAACATCCAAAAGAAAGCCTGATGGAAAGGATCCAGAAGTCGAAGAAGCATTAGATCAATGGTTTTCTATAGTTAGCGGGCGAGGTGTGAATATCAGCGGCCCAGTGTTGAAGTCAGAGGAGATCGGTGAAAAACTGATAATTAGGTATCTATTTTAATAAAGCATTAAAATAGATACCTAATTATTATTTTTTTTTATTATTTATTTACTTACGAATTACATATTTTATTTTAGA
>AYEL01056859.1:0-52747 GCA_000484575.1 Olivierus martensii | reverse complement strand
TCGTAAATGGCCGGACGAGGAACCATGGTCTTCATCGTCTCTTTCAGTTGCACCTGAAGGTTGTAGTCCAGGACCATGGCTCGTTCCATGGCCTGAGCCAGATTAGCGGAAGAGATATCCCATCCGTCCACTACCAGGTCGTTGGGATCCACGGTGGGAAGCAAGTCTTTCAGGGGAACGTAAATGTCACCTTTCTGCGATCCTCCCAAACAGGTAGTGGAGGCTTGAGTGAGGGATCCGAAATAGTTGGCTTTCTATAAATGGTACAGGGAATATTAGTTCAGTGCCAACAAAAGAGGAAGAAGGGAATAGAGATTACAAGTACTTACCACAATTCCTTCCTTAGTGGGCCACGACAATTTCATTTTGTTGGCCAAAATTGCGGCGGTGACAGTGCTGCCGTTATTGCCACCCCAGCCCACCAACATCATTCCTACTTTGGGAACTTTCCTTTGAGTGCGGAATGTCATTCGAGTGACACGTGGACGAACCTTAATAGTTTAAAAAATAAAATTCTTAATACCGGAAAGAAAGAAGATTAAAATAGGAAATCCTTTCGGATGACTTACCTGGTATTCGCCATTTTGCAGGTTGACTTCGGTTGTTTGGTAAGCGTAATCGGCTTCTATGTAGTCCTGTGTATAACGTACGTTGGGACTGTGCACTTTAACACCAGTCATCTTGGCTTATTTCTGTAAGAAAACACTAAAAATGAGAGGAAAACTACGATATCTTCTGCAGAAAAGAGTGATGTACAGGAAAACTGCAATGCAGATAAGCATACAACGAGATAAAATGAATCGTTTCTCACCTTTCGTCGACAGAAGAAATTTGAATATTTGGATAGAATTGCAACTTCCGGTGTCGTATAGACAAATGTTACGAATGTTCTGTCCGTTTATGCTTTATATATAAGTTACCCTTCGAGAAGTTTCCAGAACGGGAATTTTCCATAGTGAGTTAACAGTCGTCGTTTGATTGGTCGGCTGGTCGCTTAGCAACGGTTGACGGCCTGTGTTTTTCTTCCTCCTGCAAGAATCGAATCTTTCGTCGGAAAATGTCACCTGAGGACTTCGAGCGGAACTGTTCTAAAAACTGCTTGATAAAAAAATTTCCATCATTAAATAAATAAATAAAAACTGTCGTGTATGTAAATAACAGAATAATGGCATCCCAGATTTATATTCAATTACTTATCTTTAATCTATTGATGATTGCGTACATTTTTATCCGAAAACACTCTGTAAGATTAGAATCACTCAGTTTTGCTTTAAACTTACTGAATAAACATTTATTGAATTGCTGAACGTCAAAAAAAGCTCTAGAGACTTATATGCTGATTATATTATTTTCAATACTTGTCTAGTTCAAGGTCATTTCTATAGCATTAAATTCGAAATCGATTTTTAGCGTGATCAATAAGCGATATGTATCGATTTTCTAACGCTCTTCCGAGAAACTATCAATGGATGAGCGATGATATACTGCACTTATAATACTTTGTTAAATAAATTACTGTAGGATAATACAGATAATATTATACTTCAATAACAATATAGAGAGTTATAATTTATATATTTGTGAAAGAGTTTATATTCTTTTTATTTTCCAATTTGTTACACTGCCGTGTCCCACGTCCAAGAGACGCGATGCTCTATGATGCGATACTACGAGCGACTGAACATAAAACAATAGACATAACCTCGACGCGTCCTACGTGTATATCGTAGCGCCGCGTAGCATTGCCTGCTATAGCTGAAATCTGTGCCTGATATACAAGCTAGTTTGTTTTCTGAAGTGACAGAGGCAAATTATCATGGTTACCGAGTTCCACGTGCAAGCGACGCGATGCGATACTACAAGCGACAGAAAACAAATCAATAGACAATCTCGACGCGTCCCACGTGTATACCGTAGCGCCGAGTAACTTTGCCTGCTGTAGCCGAAATACTAAGTCAGTATTGAATCAGTACAATTTTCGCCTTACCGAAGCACGGCGAAAGTGGTACACATCGAGAGGGGGTTGAAACACGCAAAAAATCCCTAAGAGACCAGGAGTCAAAGGTCAAACGTTTACGAGATACAGAGGCACTAGGCGGCATAGGTATTGCAGCACGGGAACGGGACGTGTCGCGTCGCAGAACGCAGCGAGGCAGGCACAACGTCAAACCGCATGCGCCATTTGCAATAAACGGAACTCGCCGGGTCTATATCTCGTAAACGTTTGATCTTTGACCCTTGGTTCACTAGTGTCTATATCTCGTAAACGTTTGATCTTTGACCCTTGGTTCACTAGGGAACTCGTCCACATACGCCATTTGCAATAAACAGAACTTTGCAGGTCTATATCTCAAACGTTTGATCTTTGACCCTTGGTTCACTAGGGATTTTTTGCGTGTTTTGGTCCCCCTTTCGATGTGTACCACTTTCGCCGTGCTTCGGTAAGGCGGCAATTGCACCATTGAATCTGTGGGAGAGTATAAACTGAATACTGACCACTAGGGATTTTTTGCGTGTTTCGGTCCCCCTTTCGATGTGTACCACTTTCGCCGTGCTTTGGTAAGGCGGCAATTGCACCATTGAATCTGTGGGAGAGTATAAACTTAATACTGATTTCCGATGCTGTCGTCAAATGTTTTTTTTTGTTTGTTTTCTGAAGCGACGGAGCAACTATCATGGCTACGAAGTTCGATTCAGAGGTTCTATTAAGCGAAATTTATTAAAACAAAACCTGTATTATGGAAAAAGGAGAGAGAAAAATTACCATAATCAGTATTAAGTCGACAAATAGTGGGACGATATTTTATTATAGATGCTATAGAAGCGCTTCTCGTGGACAGACTGTCGCACATAGCGTAGCATCGCATCGTACAGCGTCGCGTCGCTTGTACGTGGGACATGGCCTAAGAATGCATTTCAGACCCAAATTATTGTACTAGATGTTATCTTGTCGACTTTGCTAATTTTAAAAGTAATAATCAGGTTTTTTATTAGCATTACGAAATTTATCAGAACTAAACTTAACAACCACGATATTATCGCGCACAAAAGTTACATTTTATCGATGTTACACTTTCCATAAATAAACGTATTGACCTTCGCAGAAGCCATTGGTGGAAAAAATATTATCACATTGTGATAATGATTCATAAACATCACAATAATTATTATTTTGTTTTACTTGCAGAAAGTACAAAACTGTTTATTTAGTTATACGGATCAGTTGTTAAAATTTTAATATCAAATTATTTTTTTTTTGTTTTAAAATTTATTGGTTAACCGTTTCCTTTCTGTTTATGGATGTAGGTCGTTCTTCCCATCAGGAAATAAAATAATTGTCGTAGCATTTTATGCATTTTTTTTTTAATTAAATTATTTGTTGTCTCTCTCGAAAATAGGATTCTGTATATTATGATGATGATCTTATATAGCAGATGCGATCGTAACTCAACACTGGTACTATAGATTGAAAGCATTGTTAATATAGCACTTGAACTTTTATCTGTCTGCTGATGCGTATTATTTCCGATGCAACTAAGGACGAGTTAGCTAGCCATCTTTTCATTATAAAAAATGGTCTAATTATATAGCCAGAATTATTTTAAATATTTTAAAAATTCAAATAAAGTTTAACGAACCGAAAACTAAAAAAAGAAAAAGAGGTTAATTTAGTTCACATATTATTGTCGCTAAGATTTTTTTGTTTTGTAGTTTCGTGAACGAGCGCAAAAATGTTTAATATATAAACTCGTATAGGACCTATTTTGACAACTGATACAAGTGCAATGACTTATTATGAAATTAAAACATTTAGACATAAATGTTTCGTTGACCTTTCTTACGTCATCCAAAATCGAAAAAATTAAAATTTTGCAACAACGTTTAATTTTTAAATACGCAAAAAATATGGAACGCTTCACGATTTTGCGTGTCATCCTTGCGCAGGGGCCATGCTAATCTTCTCTGTATCGTTCCAATTTTAGTATATGTACCGCCGAAGCGAATACAACCTTGTCTACTTTCCAGATCCTTATATATGTTGACTCTCACTGTCATCCACTTCAAGGGTGTCATCAATATTAAACCCTTTTACTTTACCTCAGATAGGTATATATCAGTAACCCTAGATTTGAAACAATTTACTATTCATATAAACATTGATTTGTATAGAAATTGTTAAAAAATTTCTGTATAAATTAATTATTATTAATGATTTTACGTGTCTATCAGGATAGGTGGATACTGGCAATTTTCCTGTGCTTGGCCTATCGGGAACTTATTCTTTTAAATTAATCTGTCGATGTAAAGATGTGTTTATTTCTGTCAACTTTTGTATAAAAATTAATAATATAACTACTGTATTTAAAAGGATTTTATGTTATAGTTTGTGTGCATGTCAGCGATGACGTCATGCCATTTCGACATTTTCGTATTTTCTTACTTTGCTTTCGTCACTAACGATGGCTTTCACTTATATACAATATTTTATATTTTAATTTTCTGGTTCTGTTAGTTTAAAAAAACTTTAAATTACATATTTGGGTTATCAAATTACACAACTATCTTTTGATTTCTTTGACGACCTTGTTCTCAATCCGAATGCCATAGAGAGAACTCCACCTTGTACTGTATTTAAGTTTATAGAAAATTTTATAAAAAAGTGTCATGTTGATTGAATTTAAATTCTATGTTTTAGAAACATAGCAATAAAAAGAAAATATTACAGTATTTGTTTAAATTAATTTTAAAATTCAGCATAGCATGTTTAATCTTTTTTTAGGTATAAAATAAACCATTTTCTTTTATTGATGCTGAAGTATACTAGTGATCTTTGTGCTTAATTAAATGTACTTTTTAATCTGTACCTTTAAATACAGTAAGATAAATTACAAAAATTCTATATTTTCTGTGCAGTATACAGCCAGGGAGGGTGCAGGGGAGAAATTGTATCTCTGCTACTAATATTTATATAATGATTTGTTAAGTGATTATTATTTATGTAGTAGCTGAGATGGTTTGGACGTGTTCAGAGAATGTCACCCCCATAAACTGCCTCACGTAGCCTTATATGGAGGATAAGAGAAACAAGAACATATTGCAGACCAAGGGAGAACTGAATGTGATCCTTGAGGAAAAAGACAAATCTTCCTAACTGCCAGGTTATGTCAACACTGGCCAGAGATTGAGTTAGCAGGAGACACTGTTCAAAGAGTCACCTGTCACCCAACAGATGAGAAGAAGAAACCAAGATTCGATTGATATAAACCAATCATAATCAATAATATATATAACACAATTTTATGCATTTTTGCATTTCAATTTTATTCAAACATTTGATATTTCTTAATTTTTTTTAGTTGCACCCCTTGTTAAATTTTTGACTGAATTACTAAATCTGTGAATGATCAATAATTGAAAAGATAGATATTTTTTTTCACTAACTGCAAGATAAATTTAATTGCATAATTAACAAGTTTGTAATACATAACTGAAATAAATCGATTACAAAAATTTACTGCAATTAAAAATTCAATTGAAATTCATTTTTTTCATCAATTTCAGATTTTGTTCATCAATATTAAAGAATTGAATAACGAAATTATTTATTCAGGTAAATTGAATAATTATAAAATTTATCTGGAATTTCTGTTACTCAAAAATGCATTATTTACATTATTCCACTCAGTTGCATGATATAAAGCAATATTTTCTTGTCAGTTTATTGTTTTAAAGAAATTCTTCAAAGAATATGCAATAAATACTTTTGTTATTATATTTAATGCAAATATTTTGAAAATTGATAACTACATTTGATGCATAAATATTATAATTTGGTATCCCAGAATAATACAATACTATATAGTATATATACAGGAAATATCTTCTTTTTTTCATCTGTCAGGTGACAGGTTAAGTCCTCTTTGAACAAAGTGTTTCCAGCCAACTCGATCTCTAGTCATTGTTGATATAGTCTGCAGTTGGGGAGATTTGTCTTTTTCTTTAAGGATCGCATCCAATTCTCTCTTGATCTGTTAAGTGTTCTTGTTCCTCCAGAGCTTCTGAGAGAAATTTTTTCAGACAGGACAAGACTAATTTGAGGCCCTAAACATGTGTGACAGACTCATATATTTTGTATTATGTATATGTATATTGATTAATAACTCACTAACACTGAACAGAAACATGTAATTTTTAAAAAATACATTACAAAAAAAAAGGTAAAAACATTACAAAAAGAAATCATGTATATTCAGGGATGTCCAACCTGCAGCCCGCCACTGTACTGAATGCGGCCCGACATAAAATCGTAAACTTCCTTAAAACATTGAGAATTTTATGAAATGAAGTTATTATTATTTAAATACCTATCTATATTTCCTATTTCATTTTCTAAAATATTTCTTATTTTAGTGATTAAAATCTCTTGACCCGCTCGATGATTTAAAAAATTTCTAAATGAAAAGAAATCAAAGATTATTAAACTATGACATTTTTGCTTATTTGTCATAATGGATATCATATGACATTATTCACTAACTTTTTTACTTAACAACATTTGCACATTATTCACTAACTCTTTTTCTTAACAATTATCTTTTTTTGATTGTTGTTTTATGCTCCATTTCTTTTTTTCTTTTTTTTTCATATTTTTATGTCCCTTTCCAATCAGGGAGATCACTAAGGGTCAGTTCCAACCACGGGCTGCACATATACCCATGGAGGGGGCCGGATGCTGAAGGACTGGGATCACCGGGCCAGCCCAGAACTCCGGAAAAACCTTTCAGTTTTTCCGAACCTGGGTCCTCCTGCGTTGCATGCTAATATGTTACCACGTGGCCATCCGGCCACTTATCAACTATCGTTGGAATTAGTATATTTAATGTGCGGCTCAAAACAATTTTTTTTCTTCAAATGTAGCCCAAGGAAGCCAAAAGGTTGGACACCCCTGATATACATAATTACATTATTAAAATAAAAATATGGAAAGAGCCTACTAGCTCTACATGTATAAAAATTATTTTGTGATAAACAAAGGTGCTTTTCTGGTTTCCTTTTCTTGCAAAGTTTTTAACTACAGCATCAAAATTAAGATTTTTGGTAAGATCAGCCTCAATACTGAGTCTTGCCAAGTCTACTAGTTGCTCCTGTAACATGGTAGATATTAGATAATTTTTTACAAGCTTTATTTTACTGAAAGAGTGCTCTGCAGAGATGACACTGATAGGAATTGTCAGCAGAATATGCAGACCAACGCATACATTTGGAAAGAATCCTTCTAATTCATTACTGATATCAGGTGGTCAAAAAAGTAGAACATTTTATATTGCACCACCCATAAGGGTTGGCATCCTATCGGTATGGGCCCTCTTAAGCCTCGTGCTTTGTCAATTCCTCCATATAAAACCTCGATTGCAGCACCAAATCGCGTAACGGTATTATATTCCAAATGATGCCAATTTGATTTCAGTCTGTTTTAAATCCGTTTACGTTCACATATATATATTTTTTATGTTACGCCAGGCCAATGTCCTGGCTGGACCCCTCTCTCCTAGGGGCTGCTCCTATCCTTTATGTAGGGCTATGTGAGGAAGTCTATGAGCATGACCAAACCATCTCAGCTGTTGTTTCAGGATAAAGTTTGAGATTTTCTTTGTAATTCCTGTTTAACTTGATGATTTGTCTTGAATTCAGTCCCGTGTGTTTTGTTAATTTTGCAAAGACATTGCATTTCAAAAGATTCAATCTTAATTTTTTTCTTTGTCTCTCCAAATTTTGCAAGCTTAAGTGCTATTGGATCAATAATAGTTTTGAAGAATTTTATTTTAAAGTTTTTGAAGATGTTGTTTAATTTATTCATGTTTGACTGTGCTATGTTGAGTCTTTGTTTGACCATTTCTGTATTGCTTAAATTTTGAATGATAGTTCTGCCAATGTAAATGAAGGATCTCATTTGTTTTATAATTTTTCTAGTTCTATTAAATTAGTTACTTCTTCTCTTCCAATTTTCATTATTTTAGTTTTGTTGAGATTATACAGAAAATATAATTCATAAATAAATAAGGATTACAAATACTGATGTTGACATAGAACTATACCTAAGGATTCAGTTATTTTTCTTAATTTTTTTATTTTATATTATACAATAATTGTCAATACAGTACTATTATATTATGATTCTTTTTCAAGTGTAATTCTTAATTCTTGAATATTTTTACATTTGGAAGTATTGTAACATGAAATAGCAGCATTAACAAGCATTATGTGCTATATTGAATAAAATTTACATTTGTTTATTACCTCATGAAGTTATAATTGGTTCAAATATTGATGATTTACATTAAGACAATGTAAATCAATCCAAATTTTCCCATAAATGCAATATTAAAATGAAGTAATTACAGGTTATAAATTTTCACCAAGACAAACAGATATCCTTATTTTGTACTTATGAAAAATATAAAAAATATTAAATAAAAGTAAACAATAGTACTTGTAGTTACTCCAATATATATCATATTCCAGGTGAGTTCAATGTAGATTCCCACTTATCTTTCAAGAGACAGTTGAGATGAAAATGACTGGTTTGGTTTTTTATCAGTTTAACTTTAAGTGATTATTTGTTATAATATATGCTTAAATTATTTAAAGCAAGTGGCAAAGTGGTTTTAATGTTTTTGAAATTTTCGAGTAGCTAATGACCTGTTCATTAGCATTTTATTCCAAACTTTTTTGTCCTGGGAATATCAGTTGATGTTTATATAGACATTAATGTTTCATCATCTCTACTTTTTAATGTGTAAGAGATCACTTTTTAATTACGACAATAGCTTTTCTTATATTCGGATCCACAAAGAAATGCATATTCTCCAGAAAAGACCAAACAGATAATAATCTACAGACATATATCTTCTGTTGAAGAATATAATGGCATATGGTATAAGAAAGTTGTAATTAGTTCTATCAGAGGAATACTAGTAACTAAATTATTTTCAAAATCATTTTCAATATAGAATTTGGGAAGTTCAATTTTTACATGTAAAATGTATTTCTTTTGGTGTTAATTAATTCTAAAATTAATTTAAAGGTTGAATTTTGTACAAAAGTAATCTTTCATATAACTTAAAGAGGTTGTTAAGTAGATATCAATAAATTGGCCTGTAATTTTTAATCTCAATGGGAGCTTTTCTTGGCTTCAGGAAAGCAAATACAGTAATATTCTGGAGTCATGTAATAGGTGGGACTGGGAAGCAAAAATCAAAAATTGCATTAGTTAGGTTACCTACAGATTCTAATTTAAAAGTCTAATTTTAGGTACATATGTGTTAGGTTCTTAACTGGCTCTTTATTACCAAGAAAACAACAAATTATAAAAGTTTATAATATGTAGTTGTAATTAAAGACTCTTAATCAATAAATCAGCAAATGAAATATGTATATACATATGTATGCACTATGTAATTCTGAAACAAACAAGTGGGCAAGAGGGCAGAATGAGAAGTTATGTATTTCTGAATTTATGTAAGTCAGGGTATTATCGTACACAGACATACATGTCTCCAGATGGTAGTTAGGATACACATTTTAAAAACTATTTATGTGGTATAAAAGGCATTCTTTGTATTTGGGCCAAAATACTTTATTTGCTCATTTTAAATATCATCAAGACCTGTAAATTAACAAGTTTAAAAGCCATGACACATTGAACGCGACGCGAAGCGAATCAAAGATGACATAAAAATTTGTATCCTTCGCTTTGCGTTGCTCTGCACTGCAGCCTGTCTACATTGTAGCCAAGCCATTTCTCATGTTTCATGGATTTGTCGATAGAGGTCGTTTGTGGAGTGTGGTTGATTTATTACTAGAAAGAAGTGATAATATATTTTCGGTATTCTTTTAATCTCATATCATATAGAAATTTCTAATGAATTTCTGAAACAAATTCTATATTTGAATCCCAATCACATGGTCGAACTTTCGCCATTTTCCAAGTATATAAAACATTTGTTTCTTACTGCACCGCATTGTTCACTTGTGTTGATTGGTCAAAGTTCAATTTTTTCATATCCTTTCATGTGGCTATGTGCATTAACTCGAGCAGCTGCACAGGGAAAACTAGTCCAAGACACTTTGTATGCACGTAACTGTGTGAAGTTGCTTTCTTATGCTTCGCTTCATGTTACATTCAGTGTGTCACGGCCTTTATTGTTTTAATTGTTATATAAAGCTAATTAATTATAAATTCAAAATTAAAAATAAGTTTTTCTAAAAACTGATTTCTAATAATTTTACTTTTATTATGTTTGGAGATGCATTTTTCATTTAATAATAATTAATGAGAAATTAGTTTGCTGTTACTTTTAGCTGTTCATGAAATTTTGTGAAATCCTTCCTGATCCTATTTGTAAAGTTCCATGCCTTTCTACTGCTGTATGTCATATCCATAACTTCCAGAAAGCTCTTCTTTCATTTACTATTCTGAAGCAAAGTTTCTTACATGCCAAGTAGGGTGACCAACTGTCCTGATTTGTCCAGAACTGTCCCGTTTTGACAGCTAAGTCCTGTGTTCTGGGCAAACCCACCCAGGACACCTAAAATCCCAGTTTTCTTCAAAGTATGTGAAAGGAAATGTAAAGTTCATACAATGACTTTAAAAATAAAAAATATAAGCTGAAAGCAACACTGTTTTTGGTGTCAAATGGATATGCTCTAAAAATCTCACAATTTCACAACACTCAAAAATTAGTAATTCACAATTAAATAGATCACCCATTGTTGTATCATGCTCTCCTTTGAAATTTAGAGCATTGTTGTTATAGAATCACGAATGTTAATAGGCAACCTTTGACTTTACTTTTACATACTGAACTTTATATTAATTGGTCATGTGAAAACACTTCAGCTGTTTGTTTTAGAGGACTCTAGTTCAATTCACAAGTCCCATCTCTTGGAAATTTCTTTCATGGGATTCAGGCTTGGCCCATCAGATAGACGATTAAGTCCTCTTCGGTCCAGCTGATCCCTCTGTAGATACCCGTGGCTGGGGTTATTATAGTCCTATCATTTACTAATCATCACTGATTGGAATTTGTCAAAATTTCCATACTTAATAGATAGCAACTTTGGTTTCTCAAACAGGATAGTCACAGGGTTTAAAAACAAGAACCTACCTGGAGTGTACCATGATTTACATTGATCCATCATCAAAGAGGTTATCAACTGGATTATGGTTATAAATCAAGGACCATTCTATATTATAAATTAGTTATAATATAGAATAGTCTTTAACTAATACTTAAAATAATCAAATAAAATATTTTTAAGATGTAGATAAACAATTAAATGGTTAATTTATTTAAAAATATATAATGTAGAATAAAGAACTAAGTAAATCTCTCTCCAAAATAGGAAATGAAAACTTGATAAAAAATTATACATTTTGATCTGAAAAGAATTTAGTTTTATTTCAGTATTACATACAGGTAGCCTCGACTTACGATAGGGTTCCGTTCTAATGTCTCTGTTGTAAGTTGAGGACTTTTTTAATTCTTAATTTGTTTGATTTCTGTTTTAATATTTTCATAAATTAATTTTCTATTTAAAATGGTTAAAAATGCATATATTTACATAAACTTTTGTAAATTATTTATTAGCACATATACAATTAAATAAAATACAAAACTAAGAAAAACATAAGAATTAAGAAATTTTTTCATAAGGAATATTATTTTTCTTACTGGACATGGTAGGGTTACAAAAAGATACAAAAATTTCAATAAGAGAAACGAACACTTTGACTGCAGATTAGGAACTAACATGCCAAAGGCTGTGATAAATTAGAAATGGGTGAATCAAATTAGCGGATATTGTGTATTATTGAAAGGTTTTGCTTGCCAACTAATGGCGATGCTCAAATGCGTATACAAAAGCAATGTGATATATTATGTATATCAGGTGGTGATGTTAAATGAGAGAATTTTTAATAATAATTTTTGTCCATTGTAAGGGCGAATTGCCACAAGTGTAAATCGTTGTAAGTATGAATCTCGTAAGTCAAGGATGACCTGTACAATAAAATAAAGAATTCAATATAAAGAATGAATACGATGAAAATAAATAATATTACATTTATAAAATCATAAAATAATCAGTTTTGATTTATGCTTTAACTTCTAATTTTTATTGTTTCATATCACTTTTAGATGTATTTAAATTAGCACAACACAAATATATATTTTAAACCACTTTATTTTAAAACATCTAAAAATCTATATAATTTACAAAATATAAAGCTAAATCTATATTTATAATAAAAAAACATGATGATGATGATATAATACAATTTTTAATTGAATAATTCATAAATATTTAGTTTAGGAATACAATATTTACAATGATTAAATTTTATAATAGTAATATTTTCATATTTAAATCAAAACAAATTAATTTTTATAATATAAACATGAAATTAAATAATATTGTATTTAATTTTTAATATTAAAAATCTAAAATAATTATTTTTAGTACATACTTGTTATAGTTTGAATAAACTTACATTAGTATATATACTACAGTGGACTCTTGATTTTACAAACTCATACAGACCCCCAAAAAGATTCGTAAAATCAAAAGTTCGCAAATGGGAATGGCATTAATTAACATTAGGGATTTTTTGGGACCAACTAAATAGTTTGCAAATTGGAGGTTCATAAAAATGAGAGTCCACTGTATAAATAATTTGACTTTTAATATCATATATATAAAGTTTCTTATTCAAATAGTTAATAAAAGAATTATTTTTTTGTTTTGAATTTTGGGAGTTTAAGATTTTGAAAATAGGATAAAACATTTGTTAACTATATATGATATGTTATTTATGATATTGTTATTATTGATGATGATGATGATATAAGATATTTAGACATGAATAAAAGACAAAAATAAGATTACTGCAACAACAAAATATATTTTAATTGTTCATAACAAATGATAATATATAATTTAACAAAAAGCATTTATTAATATAAGAATGTCTAAAAACATTTTATTTAAGTCTAACTTCATATACTGTATACAATTTCATGAATATCAATATTAATTTTAGCATATTGTGTGTATAATTTTTTAATTTTACAAATTTAAAACAATTTATATTTTTATTATTACAATATACTTTTTCATATTATATATAACATTAAGTTCAAAAAACTATATTAATTCCTTTCAATATTTAATAGTCACTCATTTAATATTGAGGTTAGTTCCTGAAAATTATAATTTTAACTAAAATGACATTAACTGAAACAAAATCGTCATAGTCCTAGTGTCATAAATTTGGATTATATTCCTAGAGTGGTTTCTGGAATTGGAAGAGATAATACAATGGGAGACTAAAAAGTTCTTACTCTTACTAAAATGACATTAACTGAAACAAAATCGTCATAGTCCTAGTGTCATAAATTTGGATTATGTTCCTAGAGTGGTTTCTGGAATTGGAAGAGATAATACAAAGGGAGACTAAAAAGTTCTTACTCTCACCTAGTTGTAAACGATAGATTATTGTCTTACTAATATGCATGCTTTTTTGTTTTGACAGATCATGTTTAACTGGAGTTAGAATTGTAATAGTAGATGATGATGTTATGCTAGACAAAATTGAATTTTGAGCCATGATACAGTTCCTTCATCTTGAAGGAAAATTGCACAAACAATCCATAAAGAAATGTCACCTGTGCATGCAAGGAATGTCATTCATATGAGACTGAAACAATAAAAATGGGAATTCAAATGTCTATTCAGCAAGGTGAATAGACATTTGAATTCCCATTTTTATTGTTGTTTATGTTTTGGAATTGTTATGTTTGTTGTTATGTTTATTGTTGTTTATGTATTGTTGTTATGTTTCCCATTTTTATTAGCATATGTTGTTTATGTTTTGGAACAACAATAGTGTCATATTGACAGGTTACTTATAAAAAAAATTGATAATAACAAGTGCCTACTACAGGAACTTGCTGCAAAAGTTAAGGACGATATCAAGGAAAAAAAAAATAGTTTTGGTCAAAAAATAGTAGTTTTGGGACGATATCAAGGAAAAAATATTTTGGTTGAAAAAAAAATAGTTTTGGTGTGTTGTCTCTAGCTAACAATCCACCAGCACACTGAGCTGCAGAAACAGTCACTTTTCTGCATAAATATAGCTACAAAACTTTGCCCCATTCCCCATATCTCCCCACCTTCCTGACCTGGCACTTTCAGACTTCTTCCTGTTTTGAAACATGAAAAAAACATTTATGAGAAAAAATTTATTCAATGATGAGGAGGTTATTACTGGTGTGGAAAATTGATTTGCCTCCATTTACCAACTTCTACAAAGATTGGATTAAACAACTGTTCCAATCTGAGAAATGTGTGGTCCTAGAAGGTGAATATGTAGAGAAAGAAGTACTGGAGAACCAAATTTCAGATCTCTAGCACATCCCCGTCATGATAAGGATAAGAACTTTTTGGCCTCCCCTCATATTTGGTAATTTTTCTTATTTAAATATTATTATATGTTCAATAATAGAACTAAATGAAACAGAAGAACTCTACTTCAGATTAAGGAGAAGAAGACCAAGAATTACTTGGATTGATAATATGAAGAAATGAATGTACTCATAACTTTAGAAATTAAAATGTAAAAAGAGATGAATGGAAGGATCTTGGAGGAGTATTTACAAGCTGCCCAAATGGTCCTAACAGGACAATAAACTGAAGAAGAAGAAGGATAATTGTTGGTTGGCAGTGTGAGGTGTGCTATGCTTCCATTCTGGTGGATACAGGTTCCTGGTCCCATTCCTTCAGATTTTTTATGAAGGATCTAGACCAGTCATATCCAATTTTTTTCCCCCATGCCACATTCATTTGTTTGCTATGTCAAGTGGGCCACAACATGCTATATCAATGGTCGGCACAACTCTTTGTTGTTATTGCAATAATTTCTTGAAGAAAGCTAATTTTTTGGGTCTCATTAAAGACCCATGAGCAAAAATGTCATTCAATGATTTCTGTTTTGAGGTATAATGACAATCAATATAATATATTTTTTTAAATACTTTCTTGACAAATCAGACATGTTGCTGAACCTCTTATATTCAACACAACAAAATATTCCTCTTCCCAGTTATCTTGAAAAACTTTATTTTCATTAGATATTTTTCATTTGTTATTTGAAGACATCATTATGGGTGTTTAAATTTATAGTTTGATATAAAATAGTACATTAAAAACAACTACAATTTTTTTGAATCACACATGATAAAGAAAACTGTAATATTTATTTATAATTATTATAAATAAAAATCAAAATAGAAAATATACTGATAATATATCCAAATATAGAAGTGATTTATATGATCAGTTTCATTGGAATACTATTATTCCATAGCTGTTTCTTAAATTATACTTTTTATAATCACTTTTGTTCTCAGTGCTATGTTAGTGCCCGGGAACGAATCAAACAATCATTTTTTTTTAGAGATATTAATTTATTTTTCACAAAATTATTAAAAGAACTTATATTACATTTAAAATTCTATACAAAAAATTATTTCCATAAATATTCACTATAAACTTATAATTTGTAGTAGTTGTGTGTCTCAAGGGTTAAATTTGGCAAGTTTATTAGGTTCATTTGGATAAAAATTCACTATTTATAATTATAAAGATGGCCATTTTATAATTAAAATGGCCATCTTTTAAACTGTGTAAAATGGCCTTATGGAAATAATTTTTTTGTATAGAATTTTAAGTGTAATATAAGTTATTTTAATAATTTTGTGAAAAATAAATTACCGGTAATATCCCTAAAAAAGTGATTGTTTGATTCATTTCCAGGCACTAACATAGCGCTGAGAACAAAAGTGATTATAAAAATCTGTAATTTAAGAAACAGATATGAAATAATAGTATTCCAATAAAATTGATACTGGTAATAGAAGCAATAAGTGGCATTGGGCAGGCCACATAGCGAGATACACTGATAACTGATTTGAACAAAAAGAATTACAGAGTGACACCAAGGCAAGGGAGAAGATGTTCTGGCAGGCAATACAAACGATAGAGAGATAAAATAATTGATTCCCAGTGGATGCAGATTGTACAAGATACATCTGGAAGCAAAAGGAGGCATATATATCCAGCAGTGGATGAAATAAGAAATGATGATGATGATGATGATGATGATGATGCTAAATAAGTATTAATAAGGGATTTATAATAATTTATAAATCACTATAAATCCCTTATAATAAACAAAACAGTCACTCATGTAAATACGTTCACTTAACTTACACCCATACACCAAACATAACTGATATACATACTTTATAAAATAGTACTGCACTTGTTACAGCTGTGGGAAATCAGAGTTTGAATTGTACGCAACTTACCCCCCGATCTCCTCCAGTCGTAAACAGGTCAAACGAAGGAGAGAGAGGAAGGAGGGAGACATCTGGGGAAAAAGGCAAGGTGCTCTCTCAAAACAAACATGTAAGAAATACGATGACATTACGAGTTGTATTTCAATCGGTCAGTAGACTTTCGTCCCCAGTACTAATAAATCGCTGAGAATGTTTACATCAGGTGTCCGCCAAATAGTCACGGATTGGACACCTGACTCAGCAAATGTTTGAGAGAAAAACATCTAAATTCTCTCCCTGGGAAGAAAGGTCAGAGAAGGTCACAGGTATTTAAGAGCCATTGCTGCCCTCGATCGGGGCAGCAGTTGGTTTTAGCGACTTTCCGTTTGTTATACAATGCTTGTCTCATGACGTTTGCTTTTTGATGCCTATCCTCCGAAATCTTGACTGGTTCTTCTACGCTCTTATGGTGACGACTGTGTCTTTGTCACCTATTGTATCACTGTGAACCTTTTTCTGGTTCTCCTCTCGTTTGACTCACCAAAAACCATCTACAAGCCATGTCTTCCTCACTGCCGCTTTTAATTCTTCACTATTCTCAACTACCATATATACATACATACCTGGCGATTAGTTGATAGTGGTGTACTTCATCGACCATTTGTACCACCGAAGATTTTGTGTGTATCTGATTTGAATCCTAATCAAGGGACTAGAGACTTTTAATTAGAAACTAGAGACTGTTACAGTGTCATGACAGTGTTTGTGTCTGCCAGATTCATTTCCACGGATTTTATTTTGAATCAAGGTATCTCTTTCTCTAGTTCGGGTGATCATCATTCACATGTATTGCGATGGAGATCTCTCTCTCTGAATAAAGGAAGTTGTTCTTCAATGAATGTAGTCTTTGTATCGATTTGCCAAACAGCACAATTACCTGTCCTTACTCGCGCTAAATAGATATACCGCTCATCTGTTTGTCGGCATCGTATACAACGATCCTGACTATCACTGCACTTAGGCCTAATGCCTATGATTATCGTCCTGGATCACTCAGCGTAGTGAATTTTCATTGCAAAGCAAGGAGCGGGTGGGCAAATAAGTGTCATCTGCATCTGCTTAATTGTCAATCAGTGGTTGCTGTTAATTTCAAGATTTTAAAAATTTAAATTCATGGCTGTGCATTTTAAACCACATCTGAAAGCTTGGCGGGCTGCAGGTTGAATATGGCGGATCTAGACCATGCCTGTTGATCTCATCTTTCATCTGATAACTGCTATATAGCATGTATGGGTAGCCAGTATTGAGTGCTTATCTAGTCCATTATTTAATAACCATCAGTTAGAAAGCAATATTAAAACAAAAAAAGATCCCATCAGAGTTGTCAGTGATCTATAGTGGGCATTAGAATTACTGTTCTGTCATTCATTATCAATAGAATGGAAAGCAACATAAAGTTCAATAAGAAAAAAGACATTGAAGGACTCTGAAGGCTTTTAATATTCTAAATACAATGAGGATTATAGGAAGAAATTGCTGAAAAACAATAATAGGCATCTAGAAGAAAGTTTATCTTTTTTCTTTATAATGATTCAGGATTAGATATCAGTCCAGAAGTCAATCTTGTGCTGATGTAATAAAATCTGGGCATTATGGCAACTTGATTTGGAAGCTTGAGAATACTGAAGATACTGTTTAGTTGTTAAATTCCAATGATCAGGAACTCATGCTCAATAATCTTATTGAAATTCAAAAGCAAAATATGCTTGAAGAATCTGAAGAATACAAGCCTGTGAAAAGAACTACAAAACTGACTAGGAACTTAGTCATTGATTTAAATGAGCAGTAAACAATTAAACAAGGATAAAGAGACTGTTTGTTTGATATTAGAATATTCTAAGAAAGATGAAAGATATTTGTCTCACAAGATTTCTGTTCTTAATTTTCTCAATCCATCATCAAAGATTTGTGTATCACAAACTGTATTATTGGACATTAGATTATCCAGGTAATTTGATTACAATTAAAAAAAATTGCTTTGCCCTCTTTAAACTGCATTTGATTTGTCAATTTCCTAATTTTTTTTTGTAAAATTTCATTAATACAGAATATACTCTATGGTTTGTTTTTCTTGGTCATAAATATATTTTCAAAATTACCCCATTTTAACATTACATTTATGAGAAAATTATCTTGATTTATGTCCTCTCAAATAATTTTAATTTGAGAGGACATAAATGCATATGGAACAACTCAATTGTTTACAGCATAACTTCAAGGATGACTGTAATCATATTAATTATTTTGGTATTAATTATGAAATAACTCAATAAAAATCAGGAACTACCTATATTTTTTTTATTTGTGGTAACATTTTTGGTTTTATTTTATATCTTAATTACTTAATTTTATATGAAATTTAAATTTCATTTTATCAGATTTAACAATTAACTTATTGATAAATATTAGACAAAATAATTTTGTTAAATAAACTTATCCTTTTCCTAAGGATTAAAAATTTGTTATAGCAATGCATGACATTTTTTATATCCATTCTGTGGAGATCTAATTTTTTTGTTTCAATCATCTTTTAAATATTTGTATATTTTTGAATTTGTGTGTGTTTAATAGTTTATAATTAATATTTTGAGCTCAATAAATTTTATTGTTTGTTTTTTAGATTTACAATAATAATTCACTGTACATTTAGAATATACAGTTTATTCCACTTAATTGGGACATGTTGGGACTAATCCATTTTAGCCCAATTAAGCAGCTGCTTAATTGGGCTAAAACGAAATAATAATGAATTCTAAAATAGAATATGTAATACATAGGTAAATAAATAAGTAGGTAAAAAATAATAATATTTTAATATTAATGTTTTTTCTATTTAATGTTTTTATTAATGTATTATTAATGTTTTTTCTCTATTTTAATGTTTTATTAAACCAAAATACAAAAAATATTTGTACTATAAATACTAAAGAAAAAATAATACATACATGATAAATTTTACAATTTCATTTCTTGGCATCATGGCAAAGATTTAAAAATTTTAAATAAAATCAAAACTGTAAATGAATATCGTGAGATACAGTACAGTATATAATAACAGTAGACTCTTAAGCAGACGCATAAATTGCCAAACGCACAATAATAAATAACTGATTCGCATCACACTAATGTTGCCAAATATTAGTATACGTAGTGTTGACATACTTTCGAAAAATCCCTTAAAATATGTCAAAAATTGCTAAATTCCTTATCTGCTACTGTCCCAATTAAGCGATTAAATTATGTATTAGTTTATTAGATTTGGTTTCTGTTCTTTGAGATTTGGCCCAATTAAGCAGTTGTCCCAATTAAGTGGAATCGACTGTATTCATGCACAAGAAAGTTTCAATGTGTTCTTTATTCAGTAATAAAAATAAACTTGTAATATTATTCAATAAATGTTATTGCATATTTTGTTGATGCAATAATATGTTTTTATCTTATTTTTACATACTGTACTATTTCTTATTTTATGTATATAAATCTAAACTAATAAAAGTTTTAATAATATAAATGAGACAATTCTGTTAACATATGCTATAATAATAATGTCTCAATAAACACTAAATTGTTTAAAATATTAACAACATACCATTAAATCTTTTAAGATTTTTCTCACATTTGTGAATATTTTTCTATATAAAAATTTTATAATACAAAATTTCATTAAATGATAATATAATAAATATAATTACTGTTCAAAGTAATAATAAGAATACAGTATTTCTAAAATTATTTCCTGTTTTAAATTAATTAATATTTTTTACAAAATATAATTTATTAAAATATAAATTAAAAAATTCCCTAAATATTTCCATATTTAATGTTATTAATATATATTGACATTCCAAAACTTACATAATACTAAGTTATGCAATTTAAAAAATAAAAAAATATTAAAACAATAAAATTTCTCAATTTTAAAATATTATATTAGCTATTTGTAGCAAAATAATGGTGTTAACTTAATAGTTGTTAACAATATTACTATACTTGATGATAGCATCAAAGTCAGTATTGAGTCTATGAGAGTAGTGTATTATCAACTTTAATGACATTATTAATGCGCATGGAGCAGTCAATTTCAATGTAAGAGGTAACAGTGTTAGTAAGAACAGTGCTTATTTTTATGTATTGTGCCTCTGGGTTTTCAATTTTGAATAAACATTCATTGAATTTGCTTCATTTGACAGCTAATCATGCAGCTTTTCAAGAACAACTTAAAATTACAACTCTTCAACAATTTAGAAAATAGATTCAATTGGAATGCGCAGAACATCATTGCTCATCTGATCATTATATATATTATAGACACGCAGATAATTTACTACATGTTAAAAATCATGTTAATATTGTAATTTTATTCAAAGCTAATTGCTTATTTGTCAAAATTGTCATTATTTTTTGGCAGTTTACTATAACAACATAAATAATTTAGTTGACTATATCATCAGCATAGTAATATAAATGAACTTTGGCTCTCCCACAGACTAATACCAACTTCTGTTGCTGTCATCAAGTATAATTATATTACTCCTAAAATGTTACCATTGACAGTTGAGTGTCAATGGTAACCCCAGTAATCTTATCAGAATGTGATATAAATTGTATATATTCATCATAATATAAGAGTTATTACATATTTATTACTTAATATAGGCTGAATATATATATACAGCATATATTATTTTTTTAATTATGTAATAATTTATGTAAATTTGAATTGTGCAAAATTATTCTTGAACATAAGTATTGCATAACTCAGGGAATGTATATATAGGAAATTAAAAAACTATAAACAGTTCATACATATGATATGATGTGTATTTAACATTATGGATTAATGAATAATCCTAGTCTATTTTAAAAAATTATAAAATGTTATGAATATAACAATAAATAACACAAATTTTAAAACATTAACAATATGTAAAAATCAGATTTTCAGGAGCAGGCTGCAAGAAGACTCTCAGTACTAGGTACACATATAACTTTTTCACGAACTTGTCCAAGAACTGTCATATTTCCACTTCCTCTATTTACTCTTATAGATACCAAATCTTGCAAGAAGCCAACAGAATTACCAATTTCAACATCTAAGATTAAAGGTCCAATATTTAGATAAGTTTTTCCAGATTTATGTATTTGCAATTTTCCAAGGTAACCTTCTGGCCAGTCAACTAAAGTACTGTACTTGCTTGTTGCTTTCTGCGATTTAAAATATAGAAGATTATATTTATGATTTATTTCAATAGAAATTCTATAAATATAAAATGTTTTTATATAATTTTTAAAAGTATTAATATAAGATTTATGAGCAAAAACTTGCCATTTTTTTGGAATGAATTGTTTTCTTCTGAGATGCAGCAGTTTCTGCATTTGTATCTGATTTATTTTTATGGGAATGATCATCTTTATCTATTAATCCAGGCAAACAGTTGGGAAATTGAAAGAATAAAAGTTTACCAGAGTCTGAAAAAGTATCATAATTATTAAAAATTTAAAACTTTTTCAGAAAATTGATTTTAAAAATTACCTGGTAACTCTTGTACTGAAAATAATTTTGCAGTTTCTTGTTGTAAATCTTCTTGAATGCTTTCAGGAGAAATATTTTTCTTTTGGAGATTATCAGACACATCATTGTCACTATCATCATCTGATTCTACCTTAACTTGATTTTCATAAAAAATATATGCATTAAAAATTAAATTTTTAATATTTAATAAATATTAATAACAAGTTTATAAAAAATACATTTTAAATGTAATTATACAGTATATTAGTCAATATTTCCTGTAATTTCTGAAAAGCATATATGGAAGAAAGTTACTGTGAACAAGAGATGTCGGTGAAGTGTATAATTTTAAAGTAATAATATGAAAATTATTAAAAAGTTTAGATTACGTTTTCATAATTTATGAGACAACACACAACAGAATACAGCAAAGTCTATGAATTTAAAATAAAAATAAAAATTGGGCACCCTGTGCATAGATGATATTTGATAATTGGACAAGAGAAAACTTGCAGATACACACCAATTAGCTTAGAGGGAACATTGATGCTAATTCACTTTTATGTTACAAACAAGTTAGAATCAAAAGAAAGTATAAGTAAAATGATACTGCTTTACTTTATTTCCTTGATCAATATGGTTTATATAAACAATGCTATATATCATGTTTCTTTCAAATTTCCAAATTTTGTTTCAAATAAAAACCAATTTTTGAATGAAATGTCTTATTAACATATGTGGGTTTTACTTTTGAATAAGAATCAATTAAAGTTTTTATGCTAGCACTTATAGTTTTCAAAAACAAATTAAAAAATTTGATATTTATGTTTTATTTTTAATTATTTTTATGACATGAAGTAGACTTTTTAATATAACTTTTTTTATGAAATGAAGTAACTTTAATTACACTCAGCACCTTTCAAGAGAAAATGCAAAGTCTAGGACACTAATAAATATTTGAGGCCTTCAAAATTTAAAATAAAACTGTGGACAAGAAAATAAAAACAATGACATTTAATATTTATTCAATTATAACATTTATTTATTTCACAGAAACTTACATTTAAATTGACAAAATTGACAAATATATAATGATAAAAAGCCCCTAAAATCATGAGACCTGGGGCAGCCACCCCTATGATAGACACTGATTACACTGTTATATAACTAACAACAAAAGTTCAAAATACAATTCTCTTACAGTGATAAAAGTTTCAAAATAGTGATTTATAGAATCCTATACATGAGTTAGTAATTGGTTTTCTTTGATAATCAAACATGCAGGTCGTCTCTGGTTAAAACTAGCATAGTATAGATTAGTGGTGGGCAACTTTTTGAGTCCCTGACCCAATAGTCTAAAGTAAGGGTAGCAACCTCTGGCCTCGGACCACATTATTTTATTATATCTAATACGCTATGTATACTTATTCACATTATTTTATTATATGTAATACCAACGCTATGTATACTTACATCAGCCACATTATTTTATTATATCTAATACCAATGCTATGTACTTACATATCTGTATTTATTATATCTAATACCAATGCTCTCTTTTTTAAATAAATACTATTATTATCAATTGTTTTTGTTTTGGCTCGTGGTATTATATCTAATACCAACGTTATGTATACTTACATATCTGTACTTTCTCTCTTTTTTAAATAAATATTATTATTATCAATTGTTTTTGTTTTGGCCCATGTCCCACCATAAATTTTTCTATATGCCCCCTACAAAAATAAGGTTGCCCACCCCTGGTATAGATTATATATATTTGACTGTCCTTTAAAATAAAAGTCTTATTCATTCAAATTATCAACAAATTGAAAGTCACAATGTAAAAACTTCAAATGACTCTTATTTGAAAATAAAGCAAAATCTTATGTTGATATGACATTATTTGTTCAAAAATGGATCATTCTTTATTCAGTAAGGAGCCTTTTTGAACATGTTTATATAAATATTTCTCAATGTTTTATCAAGAGGAACATGCCATAAAAATATTTAATATCAATATACAGAGTGATTCAAAAAGGTTGTGTCAAAATTTATACGCTTGTAGAGGATAAAATTCTGAGTAAAAAAGTCAAATCACGTTTTTTGATTTGAGGCTCCATTTAAAAGATATAATGCGTGAAAGTTTTGTGACGTCATTTCCATTTTGATATTCATGTGAGACAAGAAACATTGAAAAAATTAAGTATTGAAATTAAATTTATTGATTTAAATTAATAAAATTGCAAATTAATGCAACTTTAATTAATTATTAATATTAAATGAAATGTTCGATGTTTGCAAAAATAACTCTGGATGGACATCTGCATTGTGGAAAAGTTCTCCTGTATAGACGTTCCGTCACTCTATTATTTGCATTGTTGCGCCCATAAATGAGATGCATATCTTCCAATTCTGCATAAGAATAGTGATCCATAACCCTCTCAAAAACTTTGTAGTAAGCAATGCACAACTACCAAACCAGGAAGAATTAGTTTAATTTAACATTCGAAAATGATTTATGTTCGAAAATGAATTTTGTGTTTGTAAAACCATTATATTTCATTTAAATAATTGGTTCTAATTTAATAAACAATATATACTCAATGCTCTAATTAGATGTTTGCAAAAATAACTCTGGATGGACATCTGCATTGTGGAAAAGTTCTCCTGTATAGACGTTCCGTCACTCTATTATTTGCATTGTTGCGCCCATAAATGAGATGCATATCTTCCAATTCTGCATAAGAATAGTGATCCATAACCCTCTCAAAAACTTTGTAGTAAGCAATGCACAACTACCAAACCAGGAAGAATTAGTTTAATTTAACATTCGAAAATGATTTATGTTCGAAAATGAATTTTGTGTTTGTAAAACCATTATATTTCATTTAAATAATTGGTTCTAATTTAATAAACAATATATACTCAATGCTCTAATTATTTTAGGATAGTTTTTAAGTAATTAAAATTTATAGATGATTTTTAAAAATGCAAATAAACATATTTTAAAAATATTTTTTGATTGAACAGGAAATGACATCACAAAATTTTCACACCTTATATCTTAAACCAGAGCCCAAATCAAAAAATGCAACTAGACTTTTTTACTCAGAATTTTATCCTCTCCAAGTCTGTAAATTTTGGCACAACCTTTTTGAATCACCCTGTATACATATTATAAAGTAATATAAAATGAATGTATTTTTAAAAAATAAGTTGCTTACCAATATAAATTTGAATTTCATAAAAAATTTTACAATAATTTTTGGTTTTAACTTTTTTTATTTCTTTGATTCTTTTGTGACATAATTGAGACAAACTTGAATGATCGTGATGATCATAATAAATTTTCCACAAAATCTGATTAATATTATACAATCAGATTTTTTATTACAACATATGAATACTTATGTCACATCTTATCCAATTATTAGATCTACACCATTTTCTCCAAACTTGTCTTTCCAGAATTGAATTCTTTGCTATTTTCCAAATAAAAATTTCTGATTCCAGTAAATTTCAATTAATTAGTTATCCTATATATTACAATGTTTAAATGTTTAAAAGTTCTTTTAGAGTTTCTATCTTGATTAATGCTTTTTATATTATATATTTCAATTATATCTGCACAAGCAAATTAATATATCAAACAATTAGAGGAATCTATGATCAATCAAAATTAAACAGATCTAAACAGTATCTACCTGAATAATTTATTCAAAATTATTATGTTAGAGATTATTTAATATCTTTAATTTAATAATTTTAGAGTTTATTGAAATTCATTCTTCTAAAAATTATATGGATTTGTTTATTTCTGATTAATTATGGATTTTCCTAGATTGTTATATTGATTTGCTTATCTGACTGATCCAATCTTAGGTGGCTATCTGTCAATAAATTTTGTATGGTTATTTTACTTAACCCTCTTGAGAGTATAGTACCCAATTTACTCCAAATATGTTATTAATTAATTAATTATTCTATCAGTATAACAGTTTATTGATAAGATGTTAGAAATGATTTACTTTTGTCACTTTTTATACAGCATTAACAAATTATTTATAAAAGTTAAGAATCATTATTGTTGTTGACAAAAAATCTTCCATAAATGTCCACTTTTTACAACTGTTGTGCTTTTTCTGTTGATCTGGCTTTTTTTTTAATATGCATTACGCAGCAAGTCTATTAAAATGCCATTACAATATACATTTTGTGAAGATTTAACCCAGATCATTTCTAATTAATTTTTTCTTCTTATAACTACTTTTTTTTATTTTTATATTTATTTTAAAGGCTAATTTACCCATGCTCTTCTTTCACCTCAAGAAAAATTAGAAATTACATATTATGAAGTGGAACTGCTGTATTCCTAACAATCTCACTTATTTACTGACATCACCTAATCTAAAATAAAGTCACTGAAGTTGGAAATTTATATCTCCAAATTCATAGTTGACAAAAGACTATTCTTTAACTCTTAAGAATTAAAAAATAGTCTTTTGTCAAACAGTTTGTTATTGGCAAATAATTATCATCATATAGTAAAGAGGATGAAAGAATTATTTTATCTGTAAACTAAAATTGAAGTTGATGCCAGAATGATTATGCAAATGAGCTGAGTACAGGAATTGTAAAATGTTATTATTTAAGCCTTGCTCTAGTGCTCAGAAATTGAGGTGTGGATCAGAATTATGTACTTCTAGTGACTTTCAACTCTCTCTTGTGATATGGGCAATTGATTTATTTTGTATAAGAGTGTGAATGTAATAGAATAAATTATTATTTAAGGCTACTTATTGTACTAATTAATAAAATTATTGTTGTTTTTAGATTTGACTTGATAATTAAACAAATTACTACTACTTAATTTTTTTCTTGTTTGTATGGCTTTATTATTATTGCAATAAAGACTTCATAATTTTTTATGATTATGTGATTAAATAAATTATCATTATTACTGAACTGTAATTAAAATGATGATTAAATAATTGTGATTAAATTTTAAATTTTATGTAATTAAATAAATTATCATTATTACTTAACTGTACTTATTCTTTTTGTATTTATTTAATTTAATAGTTATAAGTACACTATATTTTGTTATTTTGTTCTAACACTTGGTTGTTAAAAAAAAACAACAATAAAGTTCCAGTTGTTAGTTTTGTGCTTAGTGTCAGATTTTTTAATTTTTGGAACTTATTTTCAAAAGATTAAAAGACCTAGTCAGGCCAGATTCAGAATCTTGCAGAACAATTTTCCATTAGGTTATTGATAGTAGTCATTATTTTCAAACATTGCAACTTTGCAACTTAATAAAATATGTTATACATCCATACATCATTATATTATTTATAATGATATGATGCACTTGTGCATTTTTATTTTAAATGAGTTATATATGAGCCGTTCAAAAGTACAGAAAGAATATATATATAATATAGAAATATTATTTTTTAAGTTTTTATTCTAATAATTTTAAGATAGCATGTTGAGAAACATCTTTTATCTATAGATATTTCAAAAAATAAAAAAACTGATATTAACTTAAAATATCAAACTATTTTATCTGATTTACTTAAAACTGGCATTTGGATATTATTCCTTTTGATAAAAATAATTAAATGATTTCAATTATTATTACAAGCAGTTACAGAAAGAATTACTTTCCGAAAGCAATATTTATTTTTCATTTATTAAACATTTGGAATGCATTGGCTTTATTTGTCCAATTTTAACTAGCAGAGATGTCATCATCTCGGGGATGTGACGTCATTATTGTTACATCATAACGTCATAAATTATTGGAATTACCCCACCTATCACTATTTCGACCTGACATCATTGAAATCAGATAAACCATAGGCCCATCGATATACGATATATATAATTATATCGATGCATAGGCCATATGTTAAGGCTGGGTCTCACAGACGTAAAACGCGACGTAAATACGTCAGCGTATCGACGGTGATGATGTCACTTCCTGTATATTGCTAGACGCTGCGTTGTTACGCCGGAGATGACTCTTCTTCAATTTTATGCGCTGCGCCAAGAGTACGTTGACCATTCGTCCAATCAGAAGAGAGATTGTTTTATTTCGTAATTCAATGTGGCGAGTAGAGAAGATACTTATACGCGTTCAATAATGAAGCATTTCTGGAAGAAATGAGAAAATATCGATTCCTTTATTTTAAAAAAATGGCCGATGATGATGAGCTATCCATGTTGAATCAGTTAACTTCAAATTATATCACAGTAATTAGCCAATAGCTAAACGATGTCGTTTATTTACGTTGCTTCGTACGCTTTCGATCTGAACATTAGTACCCTCGACGTTTCGTGCGCGACGCATTTACGTCAGCGTACTGATGTTCAGATCGAAAGCGTAAGACGCGACGTAAATAAACGACGTCGTTTAGCTATTGGCTAATTACTGTGACATCATTTGAAGTTAATTGATTCAACAATGGATAGAAGAACTCAACAACTGTTTTATTTATAGATGACTTCATTTATAAATTTATCGAATATCGAAAGATCAAAATGTTTTGATATTCTTTGCAGTTCAAAATTCAAAATCTAAAAGATCTGTATGGATGCCCGTACATGGTATCTTCTCTACTCGCCATATTGAATTACGAAATAAAACAATCTTTCTTCTAATTGGAGGAATGGCCAACGTTATCTTGGCGCAGCGCATAAAGTTGAAGAAAAGTCATCTCCGGCGTAACGACGCAGCATATAGCAATATACATGAAGTGATACCATCAGCGTCGATACTCCGACGCAATTTTATCGCGTTTTATGCCTGTGAGACCCAGCCTTTACACTGATGACACTAATCGCCATCTATTGGCAATAATATAAACTAAAATTTTGATAAAAATGAAATTCTATCCTGCAGAATTAAACTAGCCTGTAAGATTGAAGGATGTAGCATCGATGTGTTCCTTAATGGCAGAACATCACTACTGAATTTCATGAAAATTTGCTAATTAGTTCAAAAGTTATTAGTGAGGGATACACAGACAGCTCACCGACAGACATGGGTCCGATCACAGATTACTAATACAGATGGGACACTTCCTATACTCTCAATGGTAAATTTTCAAAGAGTAGCATTTAACAGATATCTGTATATGTATATATATAAATCTACTCAGAAAAGAAAAATTCACTTTGGAGTCAATCACACAAGAAGTAATAACTCAGTTAAGAAAATATGTATTATAGTTTTAATATTTTTCTTGTAAACTTACATAATCAGATAATTAAAATTCAATGTTTATTTCATTTTATAATAAACTTTTGTGTACAATATAATAAAATTTTTATTTGTTCATTAATAATTTTATTAAATAATGTATTATTAACAATAAACTATTATTAAATATTAAAAATTAAAAAATTTCCATATTCAACTTACTTCTAACCCATTGTTTTTTCTTTTTATAATTATGTTTAAATTTATTGATACTTGATCCTGCTGGTAATATTACTGGATATAACAAGTCATTACTACATTCTTTATCATCGTCGTCATCAATAAACTAATTAATCAAATATTAAAATTTAATTATTATAATTCAATAAAGAAATAAATTATTTTAACATGCATTTTTATCTATTCAACATTGCTCATTTTAAAAAAATCTAATATTAATAAATGAATATATTTAAGAGTAATTATTGTAAAAAATATTGTAAATATTGTATTCAAGTAACCAATATGAAAAATTATTATTGTCTTTGCGTTGGCATTATTTTAAAGATTTACTTTAAATATATCAAATTATATACATATATTTATAAACTATCAATTATTATGTGTATAAGTTAAATCGGTAATAAAAGTAGCATTTTCAAAATTTTTGTTTATAACACTCCTAAAGAATATCATGCATTATAAAATCAAGACATGCTAAACCTAACTTATTGTATTATAGTCATTTTAATTTTATAATTAAAATGCACAATAGTCTGATATACTGATAGTATCTTTTTTGAATCTGGTTCCTGTAGTTTGTGTTCATTGAATAGAATGTAAAATGTCCTAGTAAATATTGGTAATGGGAAATTTGTAAAATAAATATATTTCTGACTTCCTGATTTAGGCTTGTAACACCAGATTCAAACTGATTCTTGCCATAAGTTAAGGATTAGCTGTACTGCAGTATAAAATAAACAACATTTAATTTATTATCTTATTGCATAATATATTTTTATATAAAATATATTGTTTTGCATTTCAATAAGAAATATCAAATTTATGAAATTTATTTTGTTTTTTCATTCATTTTATTAAAAAATTTGTAAAGCAAGATATTAGCCTGATTTAAAATATTTTTATATATTTAAAATACTAGAAAAAAAAAAACAGTCAATCAGCTTTAAGAAGGCTTTAAGTGCCACAAATATATGTTTGTATCCCACATGTTGATAGTGATAGTTAATCAAGAAGTTCCAGGCCTATTTTCTAGAAAACACTTAGGTGTTTTCTAGAAAACACTTAAGTGCTATTACTAACGACCACCTAGGAATCAAGACAGATGTGATAGTTGGCTTTATGTACATGGTGGTATCAAGTCTTCTTCTTCTGGTAAGGATTTTAACATCCAAGTAATTCACTTCATTCATACTATACATTGAGAGGCATTTCTCTAAAGACCAATATGGGCTTATCCTTAAAAGAACTCTGGAGAGTAAGAAGGAGTTACTTGGACATTAAAATCCTTACCACAAGAGGAAGATTTGATACCACCATGTACATAAAGCCAACTATCACATCTGTCTTGATTCCTAGGTGGTCGAATGACCCTTGGATGTATAAGAGGTCAGCATTTGTGGCCTATTTTTGAAGGGGCCTGACTCACTGTAGCAATGAAATGTACAGAAAACAAGAACTGAAAAGGATTTACTATTGGGGCAGGAAACACGGGTATGGCATGAAGTTTATGAGGAAAATTTATAAAGAACAGAAGATTAAGTTTGTAAATGAAAACCAGTCTCTCAGCCAACAAGGAGATCCATTAGACGACAAGGAGGCATTAGAAATGGGTAATCGGGCCCCTATACCATTTAGGCTACATTCCAGTAAGGCTGTAAAGAGAGCACTTAAAACTGCTAATAAAAAATTCATTTTTAAAAGACCCCCACGGTTTTTATCCTGCTTAGGAATGAAAAAGAGAAGCATAGCAAAGAATATAATTCTGGTATTTATAAAATTCCTGTAAGCAATATAGAGGACAACAATGATGAAGTTTATGTGGGTGTCACGGCTAGGAATTTTAAGGATAGGCTGGCGGAACACAAGGACAACTTGGTCAAAGGTAATCTTGTCACTGCCTTAGCGCAAAGGGCATTCCAAAAAGATGTTAATATTTACAAAAATTAAAACAGCACATTTAGCAGTAGGATTATCAAACTAAATAATTTTTAATTCTCAATAATGTTTTCAGTATACAACGATACTATCGTCAGTTGAGTAATACATTCTATATAAGAACTACATTGGTTTTGTAGTTCTTATATAGAATGTATTACTCAACTGACCATAGTATCATTGTATACTGAAAACGTTATTGAGAATTAAAAATTATTTAGTTTGGTAATCCTACTGCTAAATGTGCTGTTTTAATTTTTGTAAATTATCACTTGGAAGTTAAGCAGTTTATTAGAATTATAGAACTATACTTAGATGTTAATATTTTATGGCAAGATGCAAAAGTGGTTAAAAATGTCTATGACCAGAAAGATCTGCCGATAAGGGAGAAAATTGAAATTTTAAAATCCAGTGTAAATGAGACTGTTATTAACATTAGGCAGGCTAAAGAGTTGAGCAGTGCCTGAAAGTATGTGGTGCAAAGGCATTGTTGTTAATTCTGGAGCATGTGTTAATTTTATTATCGGGGCTAAAGATCCTATTTCCCCACTCTTATTAATTTTTTTATTATAGCATAGCTTCTATAACCATACAAATGCTACTTTCGGCTATTTTATTATTTATTTTAATGTTTTTTAAAAATATTCTATATGTTATAATTTGAATTCTTTGTAGTTCTAAATGTGTTCTGTTTGTAATTCTGTTTAACTGAAGATAGTATGTAATGTACTGAAAACCTTTTTGCTTATATTAAGATGTTAATCTTTTATGTTTGACTGCTATTTCTGCTTTTTAATGTTTGAACTTATGATAATTAAGAAATAAGCAGTTCCTTTGAGATTTTATGTTGCTGTAATTTTGATGTTAGCTACAGAAGAACACGAAGCACAAGCAAAGAAAAAGAAATATGTTAAAAAATGGATTAAGAACAGAAGTACCCAAGGCTGTTATGATAATTTAATGAGAGAGTTAGCAAAGGAAGTTAGCAGTGATGATGTACCACTACGTGTTCCGTTTCCTTGGAAGTCACGTGATATTTTAGCTTAATGTTGATTGGTTATTGTATGCGACAAATCGTTTAAAATTCGAACAGTGACTGAAATAAAAATTGTGTCACTTCATTATTGTGTAGCAGTTGTAAGTAATATCACATTATATGATTTTCAACCGATTTCTGTAAAATCCAATTTGCATACATTGAAATCGTGTAGAAATTGCATAGTGTGATACCGGCTTTAAGTTTGAGTTCTTTTTGGAAAGAATAGTAGCTGGAGATGAAAAATAGATCCTGTATGATAACATAGAGAAAAAAGACAGTGGTCTAAATCAGGGGAGTTCATGCATAGGCACTGCAGAATTGCAGCACCCCCAATTTTTCTCGATATATAAATACATTTATTAATTTATTTATATTTGTTTGTAATATTTAATTTTATCATCAACAATTCTAAAAATTCTCTTATTTTGTATAAGAAATAATAAAAATCCATCTTGTAGCACTTAGGAAGACAAACAATGCTCGCAGCACTGTGTATACCACAGTGCCATACTGCTACTTGCACAAGTATATGCATGTAATAGTGAGATGAAGTTATGAACATAATGTAGCACTGTCTGTCATGAAGTTCCATTGTTGTTTATGTGCAGATTGTGCCAGTAGTAGCTTGTTCATAGTGCTTTTTATGTTTACTCTGTCTCTCTAATTATTTGGATATTACAATTAAAGATAAGCATTTTGATTTATATTAAATTTATATTATTGATAAGTGTTGTGAATTAGTGCTGATATTTTTGCTTCTTTATTAAATTTATAATTTTATTGATAACAAACAATATTTTTCCATGAAACAAAATAAGAAAAATATATTTTATTTTTAAGTAATTTTGAATTATACTAAACTGTACAATTTTATCAGCAATAAGCAATATTTTGTCATTTTTAATTTTTTTTTAATTTTTATCATAATTCTGTTATTTTATCCAAATACATATACATTGTATTTATAGTGTGTATGCATATTTCAAAACCTGCAGCACCCCACAATTTCAATCATAAGCTACCACTGGTCAGGAGTCATCAGTGTGAGTGTTCAGCAGTATAAGGACTGTAAGCTTTATAAACAAATAAAGTAGATGATATATTCAATGATTTATATTTGGTAATTATTATTATAAATGCAATATTATTTAAATCTAATGTTTTGTTTCAAAATTTAATAAAATTATCTTGCCAATTTTGCTTGTAAATATGATATTTTATATATGTTGCTTTTTTAATTATTATTATTTTTTAATCATTTTTAAATAAATATGTTTTTACTTTACAAATGAACTACTGCATAATTTCTTTCTCAAATATGACATTGCAATAATATGAATAAATAAACATTGATAAGTTTTGAAACAAAATATTAGATTTAGAAATATAATAATACTAACAATCTATATATAAATAAAGATATAAAATAACATCATAATTTAACAACTGACATTACATAAACAAAGGATTCTCAGACGTAACATTACTAATATTTTGCCAGCATTTTTAAATTTTTCAATAAATTATCAGGATTCATTTCTAACTTATGCAATGTCATTTTCTATATAACATTTTTTCTAATTCAATATAATCCAAATATTATCAGCATTAAATTTTCAAACTTTTTAAGAAAAAAAAATAAACAAAGATTCCTCAATTTTTTTTTGTGCATTATAACTTATAATATAATGGATTTGAGCGAAATATAATGAAACTACATAGTCTTAGGGTTGTATTGATATATAATATAGGAACTGCTTGAGTTATGAACTTAATTCATATGTAAATTTTGTTTATAACTCAGATACTGTTGTTATTTTGTTGCAAAAGTACTGAAATAACTTTATGTACTGTATTTTGTAATATATTTCATAATTGGACCAATAAGGAGTTTATTTCAGAGATTTAAATAAAAAGTTCCAATTATAAAATGATGGTTTTTCAACCATCATTTATTTTAAATACCAGTGTTCATAATTCAAGAAGTATTTGTATTATACTGTAATTCTTTTTAAAAATTTTTGGAATATCCTGAATTTTGTCATTGGGGAATCTAACTTTCATTTATAGAATTGTATAGTTGGTTTCAAAAAGGTGTTCATCTAATTCACAGGAGCTGAGCTTACTGGAAGTTGATCAGTTATAAAGTCTGTCAATTCAAACCTGCATCGTGGAAGGTAAAAATGGACATGTCCATTCTAACTAAGAATACGGTTGAGGTATATGAATGAGATGAATTGATTATAGCACTCTGAACTGAAAAGATTAATCACTGCTCACTATTTCAAGCAAGGCAGACTTTCTAGTTATGAATTGAGTTAGTTAGATAACACACAATATCACTTTTTAAATTTTGAATATTGGTAATTATGAGTATGATATTTACAGATTTTTTTTTAAATTCTAATATGTTAATATAACTATACTGTATATGTTTGCCGAGATATATTATATATAAACTTATATATATATGAGTTTTTTATATATTCCCATGGTAAGAATGAAATTTTATTTGCATAAACATGATTTTTTTGAAGTTTAAACTAAAAGAAGATTTCATATCAAGAATGGTAGTGATGTTTTATGAATTATAATAACTAGATTTATTAGTAGTGTGTGTATATATATATTCAAAAGACATTTTGGTAAATCTGAAGCAAATACATATTTATATATGACTAGTTCAAGATAAAAATTTAATGATATAATTAATAAAGTATGAATATGTATAGAAATTGAGATTAGCATTTATATGCTTTACAAATCGATCCAATTGTTTTATAATGTTTTGGGTGAAAACAATAAAAATACAAAGTTAAAGATAGTTATATCTTTATTAAAATAAATAGAACATTTAAGCAAAAAACGAACCAAAAAAGCACTTTACTGCAGTATAAAAAGATTTTTTATTATAAACTTAGCTAACGTTTTCGGTTTGTTAAACCATCATCAGGCATAAAATCCAATTACAATGGAAATAAAATAGAATAGAACAGGTGTTACTATGGTAACTATAGAATATTAGAACAGAGTTAATTACAATTTAATGTCTGAATTTTTGAAGCAGTTTTTGTGTTTGAACTTTTGTTTATTAAATAGAACATAGTAAATAAATATGTAACTATTGAAATCTGTTTTACTTTGTCTTTGTACTGAATTTTCAGAAAAGTATGATGCTTTGTCTTTATATCGAAATTTCAAAAAGACATGGTATCAATAAAACAAACTATAAATTTGTCTATCCAACACAAATATAAACTCTTATTAGAAAATTGACTATCCAACACAATATAACTCTTATTAGAAAAATTAGTAGAAAACCAAAACAGACATAATAATGCCAAATTCATTTTGACACACATGTTCAATTTTTATGTTTTCTTTTTTAAAAACCGATGAAAAAGTTGTCATGGAAATGAAATATCATTTGGTCAATCAATGGATATTAAACACTTTATCAATGAGAATCGTTTGGAACAATATTTTTTTATTTTATTACAAATGCAGAAAGAAGTATACATTTTCGAATAAAATAAAATAATTTCTGTAGTTGCCATTATGCTATTGCCAGTGCTTTGCTTGGTGCTTTGACAACTTATCTTATAATTACTCATGTAGTTATGACCATATAATGCTGCATTTTGCCTAAATTAATAACACATAGATTAATTTGTAAATAATAAATTAAAACTTTCTTACTATCAGTATTACTAGCACTATGGCAGGAAATTAATAAATATATACACAAAAAGGCATAAATAAACCACAAATTAAACAAAATGAAGAAGCGCTTTCGATTTCAAAATAAATCAAAAGTGCTCCTTCATTTTGTTTAATTTGTGGTTTATTTACAATTATTTTGTGTATATATTTATTAATTTCCTGCCATAGTGCTAGTAATACTGATAATTATCTCATTTTGGCAGTGTAACTGTTTTTTCAATTGTATAAAACTTTCTTAATAAATGCACAAAACCAGTTTTCGGATAAAATGATTAAACACCTGTTATTAAACCTACCTAACCCTGCTGTTCAGAAAAATTAAATGGAATCGTCCAAGGCCCTGCAAACTTGAATTTGTGCCAGAACTGATTAATCTCATTGGTTTGTAAGTATTGTAAGGAAGCTGAACATCTTCCACTTAAGTGAACACCTTTTTGAAACTACTGTACCTATGAGAAATTGTGTTTTGAGTTACAACAAATTCAAATTATTAATGTATTCCCGTTATATGTCAGGAATACATTAATAAAAAAAATAAATAAATAAAAATTGTTTTTACTAATTATTTAATTTTTATTAATTATTTGTTGCATTATTTATCCATTATTATTATTATTATTATTATTATATCTTCTTGATATTGTATTTAACCTTATTATATTTATTCATGTGTTATTATTAATCTTCAAATGTTATACAAACTGTATAATTGTATTTTATAATTGTATTAATTGTAAATTGTAATCTGATTTTATATAAAAAATGGTGATGGATGTGTCCTCTCCTTTCTCTAGTGATCTATCACACTTCTTCTGATAGAATCCTTTTAGCTTTTCTTGTATTTCCTTTCTACTTCTTACTTCTTTTCCATTTTCCAAGGCTAAATCTATGAGTACAGCCTTCTATCCCTTAGTTTTCCTGATCCTGTTATATGTCAGGGACTCTCTGTTTATTGCATTTAAATATGAACATTCATACATATTCCTTAATTTTTAATTATAAGCATTAAAAAAATGGTATTTATTAGGAATAAATAAGAAAATGCCATAGCTGTCAAAGAAGTGCTGCCAATATGAGATCATTAAATGTGTTAATATTTATTTATTTTATATTTAAAGATTAATTTTATTATTTAATCATGAAATTAAATAAGCTGAACTGGAATCAAAATTTTTAAAATTCACACATATTTATTCAATAATTTATTATAGCATGCATAAGGAGTAATGTTACAACAATTCTTTCTATATTTTGGATTCTGATTTAATGAAAAAAAATTCAGAATATAACTATAAAAAATTGTTCTCATAACCCTAATGAAAACTTCAATAACTTTTTTGTTGTTCCATAGAATTTGTAATTAATATTTGTCATATGCATAAGGAGTAATGTTACAACAATTCTTTCTATATTTTGGATTCTGATTTAATGAAGAAAAATTCAGAATATAACTATAAAAAATTATGTTCTCATAACCCTAATGAAAACTTCAATAACTTTTTTGTTCCATAGAATTTGTAATTAATATTTGTCATTTTTTTTCAGTTAAAATGGGTGGTGAAACTGAAGAATTTAAATTTTGGACACCTCCATTTGATGCTCGATTTCCAAATCAGAATCAGACAAGGTATATATAAGTATTGTAATGAAAATCAAGCTGTTGTTACTTTTTTTTTTTAAATAATATAATTCTGGCAATTTGTTATTAAGAATTTCCAGAAATAAAGCATTCAAAAATTGCCTGATAACATTAAATTAGAATTTGTCTTACTGTTTTTTAAATACATTTTTATTTAATTATTCTAAATCAATTAAGTTGAAATTAAGGTTTTCGTGTTGTATTTGAAAATTATATATAAATATTTTAATTATTATTCATTAGATGAAAGAATCCTATTGTTCATAGAGTTGTATACAGTATTTGAAATAGTTATAATAGTTTCTACTATTTTGTTTGCTAAAGAAAAGATTTAGAATTTTCTTTTGACATGTGATAAAAAGTGAGAATTGATAATTTTGTTTAAATATTCATGTGAAACAGTTTTTTTAGAAAATGTTAGATGAATCTTTAACATTAATAAGAAGCAATTGATAATGTTTTATTGATAACTCAAGAATTTATGTGAATAAAAAAAATGCTTGAGTAACTTGCTGTTTGATTTGCCGCTGCTTTTATTTTAGATTTGATATTTTTGTTTTACATACAATCTAAAAGCACTGATTAGTGGCTGATGGTTAGAATGCTAGGCAAATTGATTATAAGAAGAAAGGAGTGAATCATAGTCCAGAAACTATAACTTTTTTTATAAACTTATATAAAGTATGCAACTAACATTGCAATTATTGTAAAATGATTAAAAAGTATTTAGATTGTTACATTTTTATCTAATAGTAGTTTAAGCTTTTTAATTTAGAAGGGGCAGGAAAGTAATGAAATAGTTCACTTTCTTGACATTTTGATTGAAATATATGAAGATGACTATTGCACTAATGTTTATACTCATAGAAAATCTGAAAATCAATGGAATATAAATAAGATGTTGATTTTGGAAGGCAAGTTTATTCACAAGAAGGTAGCATTCCTTCTGATGAAAAAGCTCACCTTCACAAAAAGAAATAATTTTGGATACATCAGATCATTGCGCATGGACTTATATGCATAGGGCCGGATTTATCAATAGACTGATTAGGCCACGTCCTAGGGGCCCCAAAACTATCAATCAGCTTTAAACTTTTAATAAGAAAAAATGGGTTTTTATTAAAGTGCTAAATAGAAAGTAAAATGTTAAAGGTTCCTTATAAATTATAAGGAGCCTTTAAAATTAGATGTACTGATTTGAATTTTTAGGGGTCCCAAAGCCTTGCTCGTCCTAGGGTCCCTAAAAATGCAAATCCAGCTCTGTGTATGCATATGAATTGCTAATCACAGAATTTAGCAATTTCACACAATCATGAGTACAAGTGGAGATAAGTTGAGGACTGACTGTATAACATTTTATAGCTAATTAATAAAATTTAATCAATAGAATCACAGTATATTAATTTTAAATTTCAATAATCTCTGCAAATATATTTTATACATCTGATAATTTGTAATTACAAATTATTTCAAAATAGTAATTTTTACTGAATATTCTTTTAGAAACTGTTATCAGAATTTTCTTGATTACCATCGATGCAGAAAAATTAAAGGAACTGACTATGAGCCTTGTGAATATTTCAAAAAGGTTTACAGATCACTTTGTCCTAATGCATGGGTAAGGACGATGATGATAAAAATTTTATAACAATAAAATATTTATAAAGAGATTTTTTTTTTTTTTAGGTTGCAAAATGGAATGAACAATTAGAAGAAGGTACATTTCCTGGAAGAATTTGATTTAATAATTAATTAACATATTGTTTTGTTATTTCAGTAATTAATAGAAAGAAACTGTAATTATATATGGAAATGCAAAAGAATAAAATTTTGAGTTAGTGTATGGAACCAGCTCTGTGTATGCATATGAATTGCTAATCACAGAATTTAGCAATTTCACACAATCATAAGTACAAGTGGAGATAAGTTGAGGACTGACTGTATTACATTTTTAATAGAGTGCATAATAAAATAAAAATAGGACAGGTCCAAGTTAACTTCCTCACAAATTATCACTCTATAATTTCTGATCTTGCCATTATTCATATTGTTATTAACAGGAGTGTGCCAAGGGTATTTGCCACTCTGGTGCAAACTTTTATTGGCTGCCCCTTAAAAAATTAACTAAAAGAAATTTCATGTAGCAGTTACTACAATATATTAAATAATAATTTATGCAAACCAAAAGTTACAAAAAATATAGAATACATAGTTTCGTTTAGTTATTTTAAATATTTTTTCAAAAACAAACAAAAAAAGAACAACAACTGTTTCTTAATATAAACAAAGATTAATTGAACATGCCTTCTGTAAAATTTACTTGACGTGGTTTTTTTGTAGCAAAATCATTTATTATATCCTTCATATCTAAATCAGTAGCAATTTGATGTCCTATGCTAATAAGACTTAAATTATTGAGTCTAACCTATATCATCGTATTGCAGAGATGATTTTTTTTATAATTTTCAGCTTTGAAAAGGATCTTTCACCAATTGCAATATCACAGATATTGTTAAATAAATTCTTAGTGCAATTGACAAATTGGGAAAAATACTAACAAGATCATTCAAAAATATACAGGGTGATTCAAAAAGGTTGTGCCAAAATTTGCAGACTTGTAAGAGGATAAAATTCTGAGCAAAACAGTCTAGTCACATTTTTTGATTTGAGGCACCATTTAAAAGATATAAGGCGTGAAAGTTTTGCGACATCATTTCCCATTCAGTTAAAAATTATTTTCAAAATATGTTTATTTGCATTTTTAAAATAATCTATAAATTTAAAAACTATCCTAAAACTTTAGAGAAGTATCTGCCAAACTTTTTTACTTCGAGGCACACTGAAGAGGGAATTTGTTTCGCGGCACAGAAAATAAAAACCCGAAAAAATTTATTTTATTAACTGAGCAAAACAGTCTAGTCACATTTTTTGATTTGAGGCACTGTTTAAAAGATATAAGGCACAAAAATTTTGTGACAGTTCACTCAAAAATTATTTTTAAAATATGTTTACTTGCATTTTTAAAATCATCTATAAATTTTAAAAACTAGTTAAAAACTATCCTAAAAATATTTAGAGCATCAATAACAGATTGTTTATTAAATCAGCAACCGATTATTTAAATGAAATGTAATTGTTTTACAAATGCAGCATTCATTTTCAAACACAATCATTTTTGAAAGTTAAATTTCTGTTCAAAAATGAATGCTGCATTTATAAAACAATTACATTTCATTTAAATAATCGGTCGCTAATTTAATAAACAATCTGTTCTCGATGTTCTAAATTTTTTTAGAATAGTTATTAACTAGTTAAAATTTATAGATGATTCTTAGTTAATAAAAGCACAATATAGCAGTGAAGAATAATTCACATCAATTTATTTATCTAAGAACGAACGTTTTCGGCCTTCATCGCGGCCATTTTCAGGTTCACAAACTTAAGTACGCGCTTAAGTTTGTGAACCTGAAGATGGTTGCGATGAAGGCCGAAAACGTTCGTTCTTAGATAAATAAATTGATGTGAATTATTCTTCACTGCTATATAGTGCTTTTATTGACTAAGAATTAGTTAGAGTATAAGCAGGTAATATGTAAATGGATATTTATAAATGATTTTAAAAATGCAAATAAACATATTTTGAAAATAATATTTAACTCTACTGGAAATGACATTGCAAAACTTTCACACCTTATATCTTTTAAATGGAGCCTCAAATCAAACAAATGCAACAAGACTTTTTTGCTCAGCATTTTATCCTCTACAAGACTGTAAATTTTGGCACAATCTTTTTGAATCACCCTGTATATGAAAAAATAGTTTATGAATATCATATTCATCCATATTTATTTAATAACAGTATTGGTAAGATAATGAGGAAGCTTTAGCATAAATACAATTGATCACATGGATGGCACAATGAGGACATGGTAGAACTAAGCAGATAATTAGAGAAATTTTATGAAAAATTTATTTATAAACTTAATTTGTTTATAAACTGATTTTTCTCTTTAAAAAATTTTTCACATTATACATGAGTAAATAGCTATGCTAAAAAAAGGATAATTTTCAATTTTTATAAGCGGGTCTATACAACACATTACAATCTTACATTATTTTTAAAATTTTTAAAGAAATATAAATTAATATTCTTACTTTCACAAACAGCTCCATCTGTAGTATTTCCTGCTCTCCATGGTTTCTGATTGTAAAGTGGACAACAATGATCACAGCTTTCACCACATGTATTATGTTCACATATGCATCGTTGTTTCTGATAAAAATAAGAAATTTAATAAGAATTATTACTTATAGATTATATTCAAATTTCAATTTCAACTTAAAAATTTGAATTTGATTGACAATAATTTAATTATTGATGCAATTTTCTTATCTTTTTATTTCATCTTTTTATTAACTATCAAATGATTTTGCATAATAATCAGAAAATGTTATTGGATTAATTGAATTTATTATATTTCATACTAATAACAAAAAATTTAGACTATCTTGTTTATGATAAATGTACACTACACAAAGCTCTTAACAGAATAAACTAACTTTCTGTTTTATGTGATTCAATTTATAGGTTTAATGAGATGAAAAAAAACATTTCTATAAATAAATGACTTTATCTGCTAAGATCTTTGTGTAATGTGCAAATAACAATAATTCAACAAAAGTTTATTTTGGTAATTAACCAAATACAAAGTACAAGTAATATTATATATAACATAAATAAATGCACATCTATTACCAAATTTATGTAAATTATTTAAAAAATGTATTAACTTATTAAAAAAATATTTAAAATAACTAAAATGTTAAATTTAAAATAATAAGTATTTTTTCATATTACATCTTCTAAATTTTGATATAAGTAAAACTGCCAAAACAATATTTTTTAATATTAAATTTTTAGATTTTGTAAAAAGATAAACTAACAGTTTATAAAAAATCTAATTTATTTATGATCAAAAATGTTTTCAGACAATAATTACTTATTAAGTTTCTGTAAAGTTGGCATTATTTTATAAATTATGAATATGAAACAATTTTATAATTATTTATAATTAACCAATATTACCATTACAAATATTACAGCTCGAATTATAAGTGGAAATATTCTTTATTATAACTGAAGATCTTTCAGCTTCATTAAGCTATCGTCAGCATAATACATAAACGAATAAAATATTCAAATGTTATACAAACTTAAAAAACTGAAAAAGAATACATTTAGAATATCTTTAAAACGAATACATTTAACAAATACATTTTAAATGTATTCATTTTGAAGATATTCTAAATGTATTCTTTTTCAGTTTTTTAAGTTTGTATAACATTCAAATATTTTATTCGTTTATGTATTATGCTGACGATGGCTTAATGAAGCTGAAAGATCTTCAGTTATAATAAAGAACATTTCCACATAATTCGTGCTGTAATATTTGTAATTAAACAAGATGTGGGATGAATATATGCAATATTACCATTTTATAATTAACAAATATTTATAATTAGCTTAAAACTGTAAATAAAAAACTAATTTTTTTATTTTAAGATTATTAATGAAATGTTTATAATTTTACCCCTGATGTAGAATCAATGAAGCAATCTCTAGCATGTCCAAAACATACACATTGTCCTCCAACAGATATATCTTTAATTGAGTAAAAATACTAAAAAATTTCAAAAAATCTAATTAATTTTTCAGTTAATGTATATTAAAAAATATTAACTTATAGTCATTTCTACAATACAATAATGAGAATCGAATTTAATGAAATTTTTGATGATTCCAATGATTTCCAATTTTTTAGTTAAAAACAAAAAAATAAGCAGTCATAATTTGTATTTTTTAAGAAATCAATCATAAGTTCAAATTACTGATATAATTCAATCTCCACTAAATATTATTTACAATGTAGCAATACAAAATATCAAAATATTATAAATGAAAAAAGATATAAAATTATTCTAAAATATAATCTCTACATTTTTTTTTTATTAAATTACATTTCCTATAATAGAAGTAATTAAATGAATGAAATCTGACTTCTAGATAACAACAGTATTCTGTTTTGATGATTGTTATTTTAATACAATAAACATATATGGTATTTATAATTAGCTTATTAATTATTTTTTATAATAAATATCATTAATTTCAATCATAATTATTATCTTTCAATTTTTATTTAGAATTAATTATTAATAAATGAATTAATTTTAAACAAGACAAACAAAAATTATTAAAAATTGTCTTTAATTGTAATTAATATTTTAATTTTATTAAAGTTTTTTTGATAAATTAAGACCCTTTTATGATTTTGTTAGAAAAGTTACAAAGATTTATTTATTTTATTTTAATGAATGTTTTCAGGCATCTTCCAGTTGATCTTAAATTTTATAAACAGATTTCAATTTTTGATAACCAACATGTGACTAGCTTGGCAATTTTAAAAGTAGAAAGTGAATGAGCTAATAATTTAAATATAGATGATGTGATTAAGATATTTGCATTATTTAAAACAAGAAAAAAATGTCATTTTGAATTTAATAAAAATTGTTTTTTCCCTAAAGAAAAGAGATTTTAATTTTATTATATACAGTTGATTCCACATTATTGGGACACATTGGGACTAATCCATTTTGGCCCAATTAAGCAGCTGCCCCAATTAAATGAACTAATAGTAAATTCTAATACATAATTTTGTTTATTAGTTTGTTTTCTGTTCTTTGAGATTTGGCCCAAAAAATCAGCTGCCCCAATTAATCGGCAGCCCAATTAAATGGAATCGACTGTATACAGAATTTGTTTGCCATTTCTATAGAATTTATTGTCTGCTTTATAAATTCTGAATATAAATTTATAATTTGTACACAGTATTTTTCAAGTATTAATAAACACTTAATTTATTATTTACTTTTAAAATAATTTTTTTAAATGAGAATCTTAACTTTTCAAGAGCCCCGTTGGCTTATGATTTATGTCTGCCACACTTTCTACACCTGTAATGTTACTGAATTTCCTGTTTCAAAAGTAAATCTAATTCCTGTTTTTGTTTATCCCTAGTAGAGCAATGTCTGAAAGAATATTTAAATAATGCCCTAAATATTGTGTGTTTATATACAACTGGATTGCAGAAACAATTTAGAATATATATATATTGCTTTGTATGTTGACTTTCTATAAACGCTGATGACATATTCAGCTTCAACTACATCAATGTCTATATCCAAGAAGTGAGCATTTGTTTCACTAATCTGGTCTATGCATACCTTTAAATCAAGATTGCCATTAGATAATGACAATCATTAAATGTCATTAAACAATTAGGTTTGGAGCTATGAACTATATGCAAGTCAATTCCTGGTTTACAAGATCCTAATTTTATGAGAAAATATAATTTTTACCAAAATTTTGATTTATCAATTTTATCCCACTTTTACAAGAAATTTATAATAAGTGAATGCTTTAAAAATGGATTAAAACATATCTTTTAATATGGAGGAATATAACTGGTATCAATATCATCATCTGTCCTGCTTTACATCACATGGATCCTTCTTATACAAGAAGTTCCCAGTTTAAAAGTTCCTTATTTATAAGTTTTTTTCAAATATGAAGTACACGTTATATACTTTACAACTATTAATTAACCAGTCTTCAGCACTCGTTTAAGCGAAAAATTATATTTTAATACTTGTTAAAGATCTTTCAGCTTAATAAAGCCATCCTCAGTAACTACAAGTTTAAAATAAACGAATACAACAAATCGAATTATTTGAATACAAGAACATTAAAACAGAACATTGTTGTAAGAATTCTGTAATGCTCTGTAATTGATGTAATGTTCTTGTATTCAAATAATTCAATTTGTTGTATTCATTTATTTTAAACTTGTAGTTACTGAGGATATATAAATAAATTTTAAATATTATAAACATACAAAAATATATAGTAGATCACCATTTATGTTTATTATCAGTAAAGATATTAATTATTATAAAACATCCTACAGGGTTGGAACAGTCTCTGGGGAGTTGTCATTAATCATGTGACACTTAGTACAGTATTGTTTTATAACGATAGCCTCAGCATATCTAATTTGCGATATATTGTTACAAGATTGTATTATTCTGGCATTCTGCCAATCGATGTCGATGTTGTTCTCATAAGCTGCCTTGCAAGAGCTGTGTTCAGTTTAGCCATTTTTATATTGTATTTTTGTTCATCCAGCCTAGTTTCTAAAGAACAGATCGTGCTACCAACATAGACTTCATTACGATTGAAATCATTGTTAAATATCAGTATGACATATATTCCTGCCTTCTTCTTTGGTGGTAACAGGGGTTTAACATTTTTAAGTTGTTATATGTCATATTCATTCTACTAAAAGGTAAAACCAAATTCTTCTCATTTAAGGCTTTTTTTTAATGGTTGTATAGCATTAGAATATGGGACAGAGTGTAAGAATCATTTATTACATTGTGCATTATTTAGTAGATTATATGATGTAACAGATGTGCGATTTATGGAGAAGAAAAACATATGCTCACCCATTGTAGTGAAGCACTAACCACAGAAAACAAGTTCAAACTCATTCTTGACCAAGCTAGTATGCACAGATATACTTCTTTATTTATTTATTGAATTCTAAACTCCATAAATCACACACTTACTGATGTTTTAGACCCTGTTTTTCAAAAGTAAATCTAATTCCTGTTTTTGCTTATCCCTAGTAGAGCAATGTCTGAAAGAATATCTAAATAATGCCCTAAATACTGTGTATTTATATACAACTGGATTGCAGAAGCAATTTAGAATATATATAATATATTGCTTTGTATGTAGAATTGAGAATGTAGAATATATTGCTTTGTTATAGAATTAAAATCTTAAATTGTAAAATTTATCATGTATGTATTATTTTTTCTTTCTATTTATAGTACAAATATTTTCTATATTTTGGTTTAATAAAGCATTAAAATAATTAAATGAACTAATAGTAAATTCTAAAATAAAATATGTAATACATAAGTAAATAATAAACAATGATCCACTATATATTTTTGTATGATTATAATATTTAAAATTTATTTATCTTATTTTAATTTAAATATTTTTACTATGTTCTATTTTAATGTTCTTGTACTGAAATAATTCGATTTGTTGTATTCATTTATTTTAAACTTGTAGTTACTGAGGATGGCTTTATTAAGCTGAAAGACCTTTAACAAGTATTAAAATATAATTTTTCACTTAAACAAGTGCTGAAGACTGGTTAATTAATAGTCAAATATGAAATATCAAAAAATCAAAAATATGAACATTAATTGTAACAAATAAATTCTAAACATTCACAAAAAATGTTTAAAACCATGTACATAGTATATAATACAGTACAGCTCCATTTGTAGCAGAAAGTCCATCATCTGTTATAAAATTGGAAAAGTCAAAATGGCAGACCAAGAAATGGAAGTAATGCATGTTCTAGTCACAATTGTTTCACTGGCAAATTATGTAAATAACTTTCATTTGTGAGTTTTTTTCTAAGGCATTATTCATTGTATAAAAGCTCATCTAATATTTGATAATGATGGTAAAAAATAAAAACTCTTTAATATTTGTATCCTACAAATAGTTTCTTTATAAAAGCTATATTTTCTTTTATTTAGATAAATAAACCATTGTTTAATCATATATTATCAATTTTTCTTAACCTTTACTTAATTTTATTATGGCAAATTTCATTGTTGACTAATAATCATAAGTTGTTTAACCTATCACCAGTTATTATATTGTATATATTGTCATTTAATCAGCCACACAGCAGAGGATAAAATTCTGTTTATTAAATACTTTGATGCAGTTCATGTAAAAATACTTTTGGCCTGTTTTAGCTCTCATCAGTTACAAATATTGCAAAAACTTACGAACTGACAATTCATAGAACTAGTTGGTTTGTTCCAAAAGAAATTTGAACTTTCATTGTTATGGCAATGCATTAGTTACAATACATAGCTTTAACATTATTTATAACTTTACTAAAACATTTTAAGTAGTCTATATCTAATTTAAAATCAATTATATATAGAATCTGGTTCTAAAATTTATGTTTTGTATGTTTGCATCTTTTTTGGTCTACAGTTCTTTCACACTAGTGTCAAACTGCTTTTATTTCTATGGTCTATATCATGTTCATTGTTCTCTTATTGTTTTTCTTATTTTCTTACATGGCTATATTCCATCATTTTTAACAGTTGCACATTATCTATTTGTTTTATCACCTGTACTCTATCCCAATCTATAATTATGTTATAACAGTTAGCTCTGTGTGAGAGGAGTGTATTCTATATCTGTAATTATGTTATAATAGTTAGCCCTGTGTGAACAGAAAAAAAAAAAAGAGAAAAAGTTGCAACTTTTTCTCTATGTCTTTTTTTTGTGTTCATTTAATCTAACTTTTAGACTTCTCTATGTATTCTTCACCTGTTCTTAAGTCTAGTCTATTAAATAATGAGCACAATTAGCAGTCTAAAACAAATCTTCAATTTTATTAAAAATGTTTTCGGTATGTATATTATACCATCCTCCCTACCTTATACCTAATATACATACTGAAAACGTTTTTAATAAAATTGAAGATTTGTTTTAGACTGCTAATTGTGCTCGTTATTTAATAGACTATATTTAATAGAGATTCAAGCAGTTTCTGAAGAGTTTGTTTGATTCTTAAGTCTTTATTCATACAATCTTATTCTATATATCCTTCTATTCTTACTGTTTTTAATTCTGTCCTTGTCATTACTGATCTTGTTAAATAATGTATTTCTTCTTGAGTAAATGATTATTATCTCTGTAGTTCATTTTATTAGTCTCTTTATTCTATATACTGGTTCATGGTAATTAATTCTTCTATATATCTTTTCATTTTTATTACAGCTAATATTTTTTAGTTTCTTCTTCTTTTCCTTTACTGAGAGTTTTCCATAGTCTCATTACCATATTTTTGTTATATCCATATTTTTTAGTCTGTGCTGTGATCCATCAAAGTTCTTTCCTTTTTTCTCTCCAACAGCTACAGTGTGTAATAACTCTACCTAACCATGCTTTAAGCTAGCTAGCTTATATATATATGAGATTTGGCCCAAAAACTCTACCTAACCATGCTTTAAGCTAGCTAGCTTATATATATATATATATATAGTTCTCTACCAGTGACGGATTAATTACATGCGAGGCCCTAGGCACTAGAATTCTTCGGGGCCCTTATTAGAACAAAATCTGCTATATACAGTATATATATACAGTCAAACCTCTTTAAGCCACCCCTCTATAAACCGCCACCCTCGTTATTTGCCTGATGAAAGTCAATAACAAATTTCCTTCTTTATGTTAAAACATGAAATTCCCTCTATAAACCGCCACCTCACTAATCGCCAACCGCCACTCATTTCTGGAGGCAAAACCATTTCATTAGTAGACAAATCAGTTGTTTGAACCGCCAAAACAATTGAATGGCAAGGTCAACCAACACAAATAGAAACACTAGAGAAGATGGCAATTAAGTAATTTATCTATTAACATTTATTAGACTAATCTTGCACCTGATACTATATTTATCTGTTAACATTTATTAGACTGTAATCTCACACCTGTGACTACGCAATTAACATTTATTAGACTGTAATCTCGATCCTGTGACTATTCAAATCCCCTTTCAAAATGAGCTATTCCAAAACTTTAAACGGATTTTTACAAAATAAATCTTAAAATAGGAGAAGACTGGAGAGCCATAACCTCGACTTTGCAGAAGAAAACAGTTTAAACCGTTTTTTATAAATCAACTGTTGTGAGTATCATTGCAGGAGAAGACTGGAGAGCCATAACCTCGACTTTGCGGAAGAAGAAGGAGAAGACTGGAGAGCCATAACCTCGACTTTGCGGAAGAAGAAGAAGATTTAAACCGTTTTTTTATAAATCAACTGCTGAGTATCGTTGCTGTTTCTTACTTGGAAAAATGTCAAAAACGACATTAGATGTTCACAAAAAGACTTTAATTTGTGAATATAAAATAATATAATTTGTGAATATATACTGCTATTCAGCAATTTATTTCTGATCACTTTTCAAGTTTTATATCAAAATTTTTCTAAGATACCTTCAATTTCAATATATGGAGGTCCGACTGTATATAGTTTAATTAATACTGCATATTGTTCATAAACAATATTTTATACTTCAATCACCTGTTTATATAAAATATGGTTACCTTGTTTTCTATAATTAAAGGTTTCTATCTCATTTTCTCTCTATTATGAAGAGAAATGTATAAAAATAGGTTTTCATTCTGTTTTGTTGCTTAACATTTTTAATTTTTTAATTATTTTAATTTTTGCTGGCAACATAATAGAAAAATGATATTAAGTAAGGAGATGTTAAATAAGGACCCCACAGTACTTTATACTTTAATAAAAATCATACCCACTGTACATATACTTTAGTAAAGATCAATACATGAGAATTTTGTGAATTTTTTTCTTAATTTCTTTTTCAAATCTTGATTGGTAAATTAGATAAGGGAGAAGATTTGCAACTAAATGCAATAATTGCATAGATAATTTATAAATTTTAATATTCTAACAGAAATAAGGTAAACATTATGTGTGACATAATTTGTGATGAAATATACAATTATTTCTATGTTTAATTAATGCTACTGTAAAAATAAACATTGTTAGAATAGCTGATTATTATATTTACAATGAAAAGTACACAAAATAATACAACTATTAACTCAACAAAAATTCAAATAATAGAATTTAGCAAATTAATTCTTTATTATATTTAAATTTTTAAGTGAAAAGTAATTAAATACATTAATCAAAACTGATATTCTTTTATATTAAATAATATAATGCCATAATGTGAATATGAATATGTGAAGGCACAAGCATACTTAATTTAACTCAAAAAGTTTTATTTTATAATTAGTATTTAACTTCTATTAGTTTCCGATATGTTAATATATATGTAACTGAAGAGAGCTTAGTAAAAAGTCAAAAACATTCCTACTTTTTCTTAAATTACTAAACTAATTTTAAAGTGAAAAATTCTTAAAATATATTGAATTTAGACATAAATTTCAATGTATTCTAGTATAAAAATTAATTTAATAATATTTATTTTTTTTAAACTGTCTATTCAGAGTAAATTATGGTTTGATTTTTAAAAGTAAAGTAATAATCACCTTAAATATACTAACACCACAAAAAAATTACTCACCCATAATATCACTATGATTTATATAAATATTTTTATAGATGATATAGATCTATAAAAATGGATACATAAAAATATTTATATAAATCAGACTGATATTATGGATGAATAAATTTTTATGACTAGTAGATTAAAGAATTTCTGGAGCATTGATGACAATACTTATCATTTTATTTTAAAAATAAGCTATAATTTATTTTAGAAAGAAATCTTAATCTTGTTAGTTTAGATTTGCTAATTAGTTATTGTAATTATTATCTGATTATTAATAAAAGCAAAAGATATTGTGAATATAAAACATTGTATAATTTCATCCCACTTTTCTTAACGAGTTAATAAATTCAGCACAATTTTAAAAGTGGAAAAACAGTATATTTTACTAAACTTGTAGATTTTTCAGCTTTATTAAGCCATCTTCAGCAAACCATACATAACATATAAGAATTCGAACATAAAACTTAGCAAGAACATCGAATATAAAACATTTTAAATATTAACTTTAAAATAAGATAAAATCACTATTGTTCATTAAACAACATTTTACAAAAATCTTTTAATAGATTTCTATAGATTATTGCAAAATAAATAAATTTTAATATTTAAATAAATAGAAAATAGTTTAAAATTATTTTCATTAATAAAATACTTTTAAGCATAATCCAAATTTTAAAAAAATTCTAATGTATTTGACAATATGAGGAAATAAATAATTACTTCACTATCTTGATTACTTTCAGGACATGGAAGTGGTTTTGCAATTCCTATTCTTACTAATCCCTTTGGGGCTCCTTGTAAGGCATGGACTGCCATTTCCAAACTAGCGTTTTCCAAATTAATATTATTAACAAAGAGTAAGCGGTCTCCTGGAATTAGTCTTCCATCTTGTTGTGCAACACCTCCAGGTACAAGACTTCGAATGACAATTACAGTCTCATTAGGATTCATAGGATCCTACAAAATAAATTATTTTGTCATTAATATAAACAAACATGAGTAATAAACACAAAAAGCACTTTTCTGCAGTAAAATAAGACTTTTTATTTAAAAAGATTCCGCTAACATTTTCGATCTGTGATCATCATCAGACGGACTTCTAAAGAATAACAAATTATTCTTTAGAACTCCGCCTGATGATCATCACAGATCGAAAACTTTATCAGAATCTTTTTAAATAAAAAGTCTTATTTTACTGCAAAAAAGTGCTTTTTGTGTTTATTACTTGAGTATTATAGTTAAGCAGTTGTTTTTAGACAGTTAAATATAGTTTAAACAAACATGAACTGGTAAAGGCTAATAAATCTAATTTGCAAAGTCGCGAATTTGAATGAATGCAATACGAATAACTACAAACTATTCCTAACGGTTAAAGACTCTGCAAACCCAGAGTTCTGCCTGAGCTCAGGTCTTTTCTAAATTCTAATTTAAATCTAACTACTAAACAATCTAACAAACATTACGTCTAACGGACGAAACCCACTTAGAAATCGGAACTTATAACTTAAAGTGCCGATTAAGTGTCAGAGTAGAACAACAAAAAAACAACGATGTTAGAACTTATGCTAATAAATTGAATAAATTTCCAAACAAGTTAAATAATAATAAAACTCTAAATTTATTAGACTCAAAACACTTACAGAAGTGTTAGTAAATGCTTTATTGGAACTATAATAAAGCAACAAACAAGTGTTAAACAAA
>AYEL01056857.1:0-12989 GCA_000484575.1 Olivierus martensii | reverse complement strand
AGTTTCATTCACATCCGCGTTTACCAACTCGCGGGGTCTCCTTGTAAGTAATTATTCCAAGAAAAAATAAAAATATTTATTCAATAGATATTTCTGACAAGCAATGCTTACATGATTTTTTTCTGTCTACTTAATAAATGACATTTTGATATTGACATGATTCATTCAGTGCTGTTTCTAGCTATTTATGTAGTTAGAAACAATTGCATTCAAAACAATAAACTGTCAATTCTCCTAGCCTTTCCAAATCTTTGTCTTTAATTAAGTTTAGTATGCCTTCTATTTGATCCATTACTGTCTCCATTTTTCTGCAATAATAGCTCTTTATATCCTTTTTGCTTTACTTCACATTTTTGGAAGCAATGGTTCCAGTTCATTTGAATACTTTCAAATGATCATTTCAAGTGATTGGATTATTAGATTGATATCTACTATATAGATGGTTAACCAATTAATTTTTGTTGTGAGACTGTAGAATAAGTACATATATATTGTTTTTGTACTGACCATTATTGGCAAGCTTTGGTGATATCTTGATATGAAAGATTTTTAATATATTTAATATAGTATTAGAATATCATAGAGTTTTCACCAAAATTCGTCATATAATCAAATATTTACTTCAGATCAATCTGGTATAATCAACCAATAGTATATATTACATATTGATAATAAATTGGGCATACAGTAGTATGCTAGGAGTTGCTAAGAACAAATGAAATATGGCTACAGTATTGTCAACAGTAGTAAAATATATAGTGAGAATGTTTTGAAAAAATTTAGAATTTTCCTGCAAAGCATTTTTTATAAATGAATGAATTTTTGAAATTATCATCAATGTATAAAAATGCTAATATTCATTCTCTGATATTTTTAGTTATTTGAGGTGTAGATTAATATGACTGCTAATAATTTTGATTCACACAAGAGAATCAAAGTTACTAGTAGTCATATTAATCTACACCTCACACATCTAGCAGTGAACATCAGCTTTAAAGTAGCGATTTTTACAAATTGTGTAATCGGCTCATTTACATATGGTAGTACAACTTAAAATTTTAGTTTATAGATAAGGAACAGTTCATGTCATTCTCTTTGAAATTTAATAATTTCAAAGAGAATGACATGAATTGTTCATTTAATATTTGAAATTTAATAATTTCAAAGAGAATGACATGAATTGTTCATTTAATACCTTGTAAAAAACAAACAGTCGTTTTATCCCTCTCGCGGATGAAATACGGTATTCTACTACACAGATGTTTAAAATAATTGTTTATTTGCCATTTTTCTTCGTATTTTCTTAAAATAATGTGAGATAAATACTTTTTATTTTATAAGAAGTATTAGTACGTATGAGAATGTCGACTTTGTTGAAAATTTTTTTTATTTTAATAAATATTGCTGTAATATGTATACACAGCTATCATTTCATCTGTATGCCAGATTTAGCACTGATTTTTGATAAATTATCGTTTTTCTACCTGTATGCCAGATTTAGCACTGATTTTTGATAAATTATCGTTTTTATAGTTTTTTACTCTGTGTTGAAAATTTATTTATTTTAACAAATATTGCTACAATTTGTATACGTTGCTATCATCCTGCCATCTGTGAGATTTAGCACTGATTTTTGATAAATTATCGCTTTTTATATGTTTTTTTACTCAAGATTTGTCTGAGAGCCTTTTAAAAATGGCAGATGGTAAATTATTTCTCTGTATTTCATCATTCTAAATCAATAATTCTTCATAAAAAGATTAAAATACAATAATAATAATAGCATTTTCAAACAAAGGGGACAGGTTGTCATGGCTCTCCCCTTAGTTAACATAGGCTATTGGGCTAGTTACATTAAGGTCTTGTGGTTGACCTTAGGGGGGAGCCTGTTTGGGAATAATTATGCACCCCTTGTCTACTATTTACTTGTTTCGACTACAGATGACCTAAAAATTAACTTTATTTATTTAAATTTTTGTGTTATATTGAAAATATAACTAATGTAAACAAACAGTCAGCTGATTTCATAAACCGTTAAATATTTCCCGCCAGAATCTAGGATGGCAAGTTCGGCATCAATCGTCAAGCATGGTATTGATTATTTTGCTTCTGTGATAAATGGAAATTTATATATATTTAAATAAAACTAATTTATCAAATTTGTGCTGAAAAACTGCAAAATCTTATTATTTGGAACGGGGCCAAACTTTCCCAAATTATAATTTATTGGGTCGAGATATCTGCAAAAAAGAGGTAGGTATTAACTAATAAGGAAATGTGAAACATGATCGAGCAAATTGGACAAGTTTGGACAATCCGTTCTTGAAGTTTTGGGCGTGCAAAGATCACAAATGTGTTAATTGGTACGAATTGGGTTTGAATTAAAGGGTTAAATAAAAATTTATTTAAATATCAACGTAAAATCAAATTTTTGAGTAATACGATAGAAATATGAAAAATATGAGAAAATTTAAGATTTTGACCATTTTTTCTCGATTTACACAAAAATAACGAAGTTATTAAGTTTTAAATTTTGTCTCAGGAGACCAGTTATTGGAGCACAAGATGGAGTGCGTTCGTCTCGGGAGACCTGGCAGTGGAGTGGAAAAGATTTGTAAAGGTTGTAAGAAAAAGTGGGGCAAATGAAAAAAAAAAAGATAAGAAAAAAAATTGAAAGTATTACCTTGTGTCGTAAGCGTCCGAAACAGCCGAGGTCGTCGCGGCAAATGGCCGCTGTGTTTCGTCATTCTCACATGTCCGAAAGGAGGAAGTTGGAAACAGGAACAGAACTGTTTTATTCGTCATATTAATAAGTATTATTATTTATTGTGATGTAATGGTTAAAGAATGAAGAATTATAATTCTGTTTTCTTTCAAGCAATTTTATTTTTACATATTAATTATGCAAATGATGTACAAGTTTAAATAGTGGCCACGAGATGGAGCCAATGTGGTCTTCTCCAGCTTGTTGACTGACTGTTGTAGTAGTGCTTGGTTGTTCATCCTGTCCCGTCCAGTCCTTGTGAACTACATGTTCATCCGTATCGTCCATTTAACATCGTCCTTGGTGCCATTAACATCGTTCTTTGTGTGGACTGTTGTATTGATGTTTATTGTTGAAACGATTAACAGAGACAGGAGCTTTCTGCTTATTCAACATAATCAAGTAAAGAGGATTTTTAATTTAAATTACGAGAAGACCTTTTGTTCTTTTAAGCAATTAACACATTGTAAGTTTTGTTCTTTAAGTTAAAAAAAATAAAATGTTTACAAAGTTTAATCATGGAGCAGAGTTTTGGATTCCCTTATTTAACCAAATGGTTAAAAACAAATAATATTCAACATAATCAAGTAAAGAGGATTTTTAATTTAAATTACGAGAAGACCTTTTGTTAAACAAATATTAATATCAAGATCAACATAAGTTCGGAATCAAAGGCGACTGGGGCGCAGGTCCCAAATCCGAGTCACGTAATGGGTGACAACCCATTCGTGACAGGTTAACCTTTTCTGCTCCTCATTTTAATAAAGCCATGCCCTTTTACACTCCAAGAAAAAGAATATTTGATATTTAATATTCGATATTTTGCTGTAACTTTTTTCTTTTTAATTTTTCAGCAAGAAAATAAATTAAAATACTGTTCAATCTAGCACTGATTTAAAGTGGAAAAAATATACACATAACTTTAGAAGCGCTTTCGACTTTATTAAGTCCTCATCAGCTATACTTTACATAAAGAGATTGTCGAACACAAGAATGCCAAAATAGAACAAATTTAAAGTTTAAATATAGAAATGTTAGAATGTTAAAATAAAACATTAATTAAATAAACATAAAAAATAAAATAAACGTAACAAGTTTTTAAAATATTAAGAATAATTTGATATTCTGCATTTAATAATACCAAATACTTCATAATTCTAAAAAGCTTTTCCAACTAACTAAGACAATTTATATTGTAATTTGATACTGCTAAGCGTAATCTGGTAGTTCGTGTAAGTAAATAAATGTATTCTCCCTCTCATGAATAAAATACGGTATTCTACTACACAAATATTTAAAATAATTGTTTATTAGCCATTTTTCTTCCAATTTCTTAAAATTGTGTGTGATAAATACTTTTTATTTTATAAGAAGTATTAGTTTGTATAAGAACGTCGTTTGTTGAAAATTTATTAATAAATATTGCTATAATTTGTATACATAGCTATCATCCTGCCATCTATGTCAGATTTAGCATTGATTTTTGATAAATTATCGCTCTAGATTGAACAGTATTTTAATTTAGTTAAGTGGAAAGCTTACTTTTTTAACGTTGAATATTTGATATTTAATATTCGATATTTTGCTTTAAATTATCGTTTTTTCGTATGTTTTTTTACTCAAAATTTATCTCAGTGCCTTTTAAAAATGGTGGATGGTGAATTAGAATGACTAAATACAGAGAAATAAGTCATTAATTTTTCAAAAAATAATTAAAATATAATAATAAATAATAGCATTTTCAAACAAAGGGGATAGATTGTCACGGTTCTCCCCTTAGTCAACATAATGTAACTAACCCATAGCCTTAGGTCAAGCAATTAATCTTGGATGGATGCTGTTTGACCATAATTATGCACCCCTGGTCTACTAATTACATGTTTCGACTGCAGATAACACAAAAATTACCTTATTATTTAAATTTTTGGGTTATATTTAAAATATAACTAATATAAACAATCAATCAGCTAATTTCGAAATCCGTTGGATATTTCCTTCTGCATCGATTGTCAATCATAGTATTGGTTGCTTTGTTTCTCTTATAAATAGAAATTTATATATTTTTAAATAAAACTTATTTATCAAATTTTGTGTGTGGAAAAAAACCAAAATCATTTTATTTGGAAAGGGCCAAACTTTCCCAAATTATAATTTATTGGATCGAGATATCTGCAAAAAAGAAGTAAGGATAAACTAAGAAGGAAATGTGGAATATGATAGAGTAGGGGTGGCCAACTTGTTTGTCATTAAGATCGACTTTATATGTCAACAATGAGTTTGCGATCTACTTTCAAAATTTTTTCGTTTGATGGTCAGAGTAGAGATAGGAACCAAAACCACATATCCCAAAACGAGATATCCGTCAGCGGCGACAGGAGCCAAAACCACATATCCCAAAACGAGATATCCGGCAGCGGCGACGGTGTTTTTTCCTTTTACTTACTCATAAATCTCAAACACAATACTTCACTTCAACTCTCACAACTCTCAATTCAAAGGTGCCATGTTGGCATCGTCAGCGAATTTAGAATTTTGTCTAAATGATCTGCTGCTACCGGCTATTCTGTTTTGGGCCATACTCAACAATAAAGCGAAATTTTGGCTTTAGTTGTATAGAGAAGGCAGTATGAAGTAAGAGAGTCGTCCGATAACTTACAAAGATCGGCTACAAATCGTCCCGTGATTGACTGGTCGATTGCAATCGACCTGTTGGCCACCTCTGTGATAGAGCAAATCAGACAAATTCGAACAATCCGTTCTTGAATTTTTGGCGGTCCAAAGATCATAATGTATTAAATGATTCAGATTAAATTGTTCTTGAATTTTTGGGGGTCGAAAGATCACAATTATGTTAATTAATTCGGATTGGGTTCGAAGATCACAATTATATTAATTAATTCGGATTGGGTTTGAATTAAAGGGTTAATTAAAAATTTATTAAAATATCAACGTAAAATCAAATTTTTGAAGGGTTAATTAAAAATTTATTAAAACATCAACATAAAATCAAATTTTTGAGAAAATATGACAGAAATATGAAGAATATGATAAAATTTGAGATTTTAACCATTTTTTCTTGATTTAAGCAAAAAAAACGAAGTTATTGGATTTTAAACTTTGTCTCGGCTGCTGAGTTGTAGGAGTGCAAGACAGGGCGGGCATGTCTTGGCTAGCGAGGCGGAGCGGTAAAGGTTAAGATTCATTAGTCTATCCACTAAGAGATATTAATAAGTAAAATGACTGTATCATATGGAGTTTGCTAGAATGAATTTTTTTTCTTCTGTTTTTACTGTAGCTTGATTTTCAGTGCACCACAACTGGTTTAATTTTGAGAGCTTGATATGGATTTAATTATTTCCTGACTGTTTCAGCTTTTCCTTAATTAAAATGCTTTATATTAGAAATGGAAGAGACAAGGAATGACCATCACTGTTCTGTTTCATAATCTGTAAATTACAGAATAATTTATTTATTACTTAGTGAATAATGTTAACTAATTTAAAAATAGTTTTAAGGTTGAAGTTTGGGATTTTTTGATAAGATATCAGATTTAGAACAGTTTAAACCGTTTTTTATAAATCAACTGCTGTGAATATCGTTGCTGTTTCTTAAAAACAGCAACGATATTCACAGTGTGAATATCGGAAAAATGTGAAAAAACGACATAGATGTTCACGAAAAGATTTTAATTTGTGTATAAAAATAAAAATCCTTCTGCTACTTAGCAATTTATTTCTGATCACCTACGACATTAGATGTTCACGAAAAGATTTTAATTTGTGAATATAAATATGTTTCTTACTCGGAAAAATGTCAAAAACGACATTAGATGTTCACGAAATTAATTTGTGAATATAAAAAGAAAATATACTTCTGCTTGCTGTTTCTTACTCGGAAAAATGTCAAAAACGACATTAGATGTTTACCTATAAAAATAAAAATATGAATATCGTTGCTGTTTCTTACTCGGAAAAATGTCAAAAACGACATTAGCAATCAACTGCTGTGAGTATCTTTGCTGTTTCTTACTCGAAAAAATGTCAAAATCGACATTAGATATCACGAAAAGATTTTAATTTGTGAATATAAAAATAAAAATCCTTCTGCTTGCTGTTTCTTACTCGGAAAAATGTCAAAAACGACATTAGATGTTTACCACGACATTAGATGTTCACGAAAAGATTTTAATTTGTGAATATAAATATGTTTCTTACTCGGAAAAATGTCAAAAACGACATTAGATGTTCACGAAATTAATTTGTGAATATAAAAAGAAAATATACTTCTGCTACTCAGCAATTTATTTCTGATCATCTTAAATTAAATGAAACAATGACACTCTAGTCTATACATGTTTTCTCACATGTTACCATTAACCCTCCATAATAATCTATACATGTTTTCTCACATGTTACCATTAACCCTCCATAAACCGCCACCCTCCTTTACACACCTTTAATTAAATGAAACAATGTCATTTAGTCTATACATGTTTTCTTGTTACCATTAACCCTCCATAAACCGCCACCCTCCTTTACCGCCAGAGAGGAATCCATTAACCCTCCATAAACCGCCACCCTCCTTTACCGCCAGAGAGGACATTCGAACCGATGGTGGCGGCTTAAAGAGGTTTGACTGTATCTGTTTATTTTCAATTTCAAATTTCTCATATTGAACTGACTCAAGCTAACAACTTTATGGGGGAAATCTGATTATTTCCAGTCAGTGCAGAAATGTAATGCTATTGCTAATAGACAGTTAAAAAATTCATTTGATATTGATTGCAAAATACAGATATTTTAAAGGAGTTAAATTTAATAAATTCATATTTTAGAATCAAGGAAGTACAGTATATTTAAATGTTTTAAAATGGCTAAATATAGCAAGTTACTCTGAAATCAATATTTTCTGTATAACTTAGTTAAATTTACATAATAATTTCTTAATAAATTCATAAAATTGAATAGTTTATAAAAATTTATTGAATTAAAAAATATTTTTATAGGTTGAAGGATTAGATGAAGATAATGGTCGTGTTGTTATAAAATTAGCAAAAACTGAAGAAAAAATTACTTTACCTGAATTATTTGTTAGAGTTGTAACAGAAAGAGAATTTAATAAAGAAATTCTACGGAAGTACCGGCCGGCCAACAGCCGGACGGGACGACCGCCGATAAATACCCGGGCGTCCACGCGGAAACCTCCGTCTCCGATTACGAATTTGAAGCGACGGCGCGCGAAAATCCACCGCCAATATTATTATTATTATTATTATTATTATATGAATTATCAGGACACAAAATAATAATCATATTTTTATAATTGTGTTTTTATTTTTAATTATTTGAAAAATTGTGACAAATTCTTTCACTGATTTCTTAGTACAGGAGTTCTTCAACTTATGATAGTGATTACTTTTAATGAAAATCTGTAGTTATGATAGCTGCCATCAATGATTATGCAATAATGGTGGCCAATTAATCAGATGACCAAGTTGTTGCCAGGATGGTGATTATGTTGTATTTCCACCATGTAATATTCATATTTAATTTCAGATCTCATACCTCCAGATATTTTATCCAGGTTCAACCATTCAACCCCGGTCTAAATTCATGAAAGTATGGAATTTATATTCCATGTTTCTAAAAAATTTTTGATGGATAGATTCAGTCTGGACATTGACTCACTTATTTTAAAATTCTGTTGGCTGTCCAGAGATGTAGGCAGTTCTAAATTTAGATCTAATTGCGTTCTTTATTACTGTAATCTAAATATATGAAAATACTGATAAGGGCCTCTAAGATAGGCCAAAAATGTTTTAATTGATTAAAAAACTTTTCCTGTTATATGAGCTATGAAGTACAGTGGATGATTGGTTAACGAACAGTTCGGATAACGAACACGCCACAGAACAAACTGTGGGACCCACAGACTGACTGAATGACCGATGAGCCAGATGGCTGCGTGGTAAAGCTGTGGCTTACTATTCTAGAGGATCCAGGGGGTTCCATTCCTCCAATTTTGTAGGAGGGATTTGGGCCCGGACCGTTGAAACCCATCCTTTAATCTTCTGGTTGACCCAATCATAGGTGCTGGTCAGCTTGTGATGATGGCGGCTCTATAAGTGGCCGCCACAATTGTTCTACCTTTCTGCACTTTATCTACAATTTTTTTCTTCGTCTCTTTGCTCAATCTTTCGGGAATTATTCCTCTGGTCAGTTCTCTTTCAACTAGTGTTCTTCTTTTCGGAATTATTCCTCTGGTCAGTTCTCTTCGAATCCGCAAGTGTTGTTCTTTTCGGAATTATTCCTCTGGTCAGTTATCTTTGAATCAACCCTTACATTTCACTCAAAATAATAATAATAATTACAAATTTTTTACTTCCTGAAAAATGTAGAATGGAAAATTAATACAAACAACACAGGTTTTACTTTCTGAAAAATGTAGAATTGAAAATTAACACATACAACACGGGCAAGATTCCATGGTATCCCAAAAAGAACTAAATAGCAAATGACATCACACAATTCCATGCACGCGCATGCGCAAACCCAATGACATCACACAATTCCATGCACGTGCATGCGCCAACCCGCGAAACTCAAATATCGAATTGCGAGATGTTGAATTGCAAGGCATCACTATAATAGGAGTTGATTATAAACAACTCCTATTATTATGTATTGTCTATTTTCTATTCATATTGAAGATAGCAGTTATATATTGTCTATTTGTCTATTTTCTCCTATTCATATTGAAGATAGTAGTTATATGTCATATCTTGATTTGTTTCTCTATTTTGGAAAACCAAAGTTAGAAAAAATAACAGATTGAATAATGAACATTTTCTTGGAACGGATTATGTTCGTTAACCGATCACCCACTGTATTATAGATTATAATGTTTCCTTGTTTCTAGAAATTTCCATTCCCAATTTTTTGTTTTGCACTTTGCATGCATTTCATGATGTATGATCATTCTTGTTAATTTTCCAGAAGTTCAGATGCATGGTAAATTTCAATTTAATGAGTGTCACATGTTTGAGAAGAATTTCTTTTTCATAACTTTTATTTTTTATATCCAAGAACCTAAAAATGTCCAAATGTATATAAGTTATTTTTTACATATGCCTTTTTGGATGTTTATACTGTATTTACTTCATTTAATTCTCATTTTTTATTCTAATTTTGAAATTCTGCAATATGAGCAGGGAATATTATGTGAAATTTCAATAAGATATATATACAAATTTCTCTTTAGTTCAAATATAAAAAATAATAAATAGAAACTGGCTGATATTTGAATTCAAAAATAAAAATCAGTTTACATGTGAATGTTTGATACTGGAAATCCATCATATTTTTTACTATTTTAGCACATTTTTAAATTCTACTATTTATATTACTGTATATTTTCTACAAAATCTTTTTGGTTTTCTATGTGAGAGATATACTTTCTCTTTTATGCTAAAAATCTTACAACTCTGAATTCAACCCCACCATCTCCCATTATATGGGAATCCCACTTGCCATATAACTATACTTTGTCATCGTAAAAGGCAACTAAAGGTTATTCTTTTCCATTAGTGCCTGCCATACTTCTGGCAGGATCCTGTTCCCTTTTTCCTCGCTTTTATATATATATATAGATCGGAAGAGCGTCGTGTGTTGTAAGTATTTCCTTTTACATAGTTATAGTATTAAATTAGATTTTTCAAATATATATATATATATTTTATTTTTTTTTTCACTTCCTCCATTTTACAAAGGGCAAAACTTTTGAATATGCCCACTATCCCTTTAAATAAAATATGTACTAGCTGTTTGAAGTGGGAGGTCATGCTTCCCACCTCTTCTAGTTTTGATCTCTTTTAGTATGAATTTTTTTTTGAAATGACAACAATGTGTTATACATTGTAGGATAGTGTTTTGCAAGAGCCTACAGTATATGGCAGTGAAAAAATTTCTTGCCTGCAAGTGATGTAGTTTTAAATTCTAGCAGTTAAAAGTTTTTAACATTAAGTCACTAGGATATCCATTAAGTGATAATTATAACTGTCGTTGATTTTAAATTTTTAGATTAAGTAGTTAATTCTTAGCAAATTGCTAGTATTTAGCTTCTTATTGTGTTGTTATCAGTTTTTAAAAATTGTTTAAACTTTTTGAGTTACTGTGTCAACCATATTGGACATCCCTAATTTTTGCAGAACTTTTGAAAATTCAAGCTTTCAGTTTGTGTGCAGCCACTTCATTTATGATTTATTACAATATTATTTATCTCCTTAATAAATCTGTTTTTATGAATGATTTTCTACAGTTAAGCAATGACTGATCAAAAATCTTTGGATATTCTAGTCAAGGAGGACTTGAAAGCTAAGGTCTCAATGTTTATTGAGATTTGACAACTGGGCAATGCCTCAATCAGTAAAGACACAGAGTAGAAAAAGGGAATAGTATATTGAAAATATTAGCTATAACAAATGAAATTTTTGATAAATTTCAAGAAACAATACCACAGGCATCTAAACCAAGTTATGCTGAATTTATTAAAACAAAGGAAAAAAAAATAATAGTATTTCAAGAAATCCAAAGTAAAAGACAATCTTTTATTCTAACCTCTGAATATTTAAGTCTGATTAAAAATGAAAATTTTATCAGACTTTTTAGGCCAGAAATTTTACTGTTTTGCAATATTTTGCATTTATGTTAAGCATAAATTTATTAAATACTTTCTGTTGGAGTATTTTTAAATTTTTCATATATAAAATATGAGAATATTAATAAAAACATTATTATTATTTTTGCGATTAAGTATTTCATTGCAATGAGCAGTATTGCATTTTTATTCAAAAGTTGTTACTATTTATGAATATACATCTTTCAAAAGTATAAAATTTTATTTTCTGACAAATGCCTTTTGTAAAATGCAAAAAGAAATCATTTTTTATAATAAACTTTTGATTTTTAATAAATTTTTATGTAATTTGATACTTTCTTATCAAAATTATATAAACAGACAAAGTATCATATTTCAATCAATCATAAATCTTTTTTGAAATCAAAACAAAACTTACTTCCTGTTTTATTTATAAACATAGAGTAGGTGTTACTAACTAGGGTGGTCCATGATCAGTTGGAGATGGTGAATGAATAGGAGTTGCATGCCAACCAGAGTTGCAGAGTCGGATAACAAATGATCAGACTCCGACTCCACCTTTAAAAAAAAAATCCAACTCTGACTCCCTAAAAGTTTATAAGGACCAGAGTTGCAGAGTCGGATAACAAATGATCAGACTCCGACTCCACCTTTAAAAAAAAATCCAACTCTGACTCCCTAAAAATTTATAAGGTAGATGCCAAAAATCAGTGTGTTCGGTTTCAAGAAAAACTCACGGTATATATTCAATGAGTTAAAATTACCTACATAAGTATCATTAATATCTTAGATATCTAATAGATTATTTTAAGTCAACTATCGCCAAAGGAAATGATTTTTTTGAATAAATCTAAAATTATAAATCTAATAAAATCTTAATAACAATCTGACATTATATTATAAATTTTATAGCAGAGTTATTGTTTCAGGATAAAACTAAAATTTCTAAAAATTTTTGTAAATGTTGGTAAAAAATAGGTACAAAACACATATCAATCTTCTATGTAAAATAACTAGAATTTATTGCTTTATAATAACACTTTGAAGAAATACTTGCCAACATGATGTCAGTCTTTATTTTTAAGAAAATATATTTTAATTTTAGAAAAATGTGTATAACCTTTCATCAAATGTATTTAGCGTTACATATTGCACATATAAATTTGTAATTCAAGGAATTTTTAATTTTCTTTACTTTATTAAATTTTAAAATACTTTATAAAGCATCTATTCAGCAATTCCGAAAAAAATGGATTCAAAGTTTTCATAGCTGTTATATATAATTAAAAAATGGGCAAACACGTCAGAACGCCGAGTAGCCGAGTCGGTAGCGCGTTGTCTGTGGGTGTTGACTTTCTGCACGGGCCGCGGATTCAATGCGCGGTCTGCGGTTATTATTATTTTTTTTCGTTACAATTATTATTTTATACATTTTATTTAAAAAAATATTTACATAAAGAAATATTTTATCTCATAATTTATCATTAAATTGTTATTCGAGAGATCTTTAAACTTTAAGTTTTAAAAATTTTTAATCTGTGTTTTTAATTATCTACAACATTTCACATAT